>VWYP01022513.1:0-16800 GCA_013400435.1 Pycnonotus jocosus
AATAAAATAAAATAAAATACCTGACTCCCCAAATAAAAACCCTAACTCCCCAAAATTCTTCTTCCTCTTCTATATGCAATATGTGCTGTAATCCCAGCACTCCTGGATCTGTCAGCTGAGCATGGAGCTGTGATATTTAAGAGTGAATCAAAGGGTGTGAAATGTGAGAACAGTATTAAACAGCTGTAAACAGCTTTGCAGTCACAGGTTAAAACATCTCAACAGTTTTTATTAATATTGTGTGTCATAACAAATACCAGCAACGTATTGAAGCATTTGAAAGCCATGAAAGCCTCGAAATTTAAGTTCAGGGATCTGATTTTCCTCTGCCACCAGGATAAATCAAGAATAACATCAGTGACATTAATAGCGGAGCCATACAGAATCCAGATTATTCCTTTTCTAAGAAAAGCTTCCAGACATTCTTTTTCCCTCGGAAGAAAAAGGCAAATAACACACTGCAAAATTCACCACAATCACGACAATTTGCTCCAATTTCTGCTCTAAAAATCCAAGTGAAGAAAACATAGAAAATCACCCCGAGGTGAAAACTGGAAATGGGAGATGCCTCTTCCTCGCTTGCCCTGTTTCCAATTTCTCCCCAAACACAACATTTGCTGAAATCAACATTTTCTTGCAAAATATTTCATTCTCGGCCAATTAATGTTCCTCTGCTGGAGAAACCTTCCAAGAGAAGAATTCCTGAGCAGCGTCAGAGGCTGCAAATAAGGTAGAAATTCCTCTCGTGATCCTTACAGCACCTCTGGGGTCACTGCAATCAAATCTGCTTCCCAAACAAAGGTACGGGTCAGGAATGCTGCTGCAAGCAGGATATTTATGAGGAAGGAACAAAAATAGAGCTAAAAATGCCACTGGGTCCTTCAAAGACAAAGAAGGCTGAGGAAAATGAGGAATTTTCTCATTTTTTAGGAGTCTCACAGGGAGATTTTAAGGGGCAAACTGGGAATGTTCTTAGAGTGCAGAGGAGGCACAAAGATGAGCAGAGGGATGGAGAAAAGGATGGGAGAGTTGGGGTTGTTCAGCCTGGAAAAGAAAAAGGCTTTGGGGTGATCTAATTGCCCCTTCCAGCTGAAAGGAGGGAAAGGGAAAAACGGAGAGAAAAAGGAGGAATTGTTTCAAAGTGCCAGAGGGCAGGGATAGATGGGATAGTGGGAAAAAAAAAATCCTTCCTTGTGAGGGTGGAGATGCCCTGGATCCCTGGAAATGTCCAAAACCAGGTTGGGCTGGAGCTGGATGAGCTTTAAGGTCCCTCCCAACCCCCTCCAGCCTGGGATCCTGTGATTCCACACAATTCAGGCAATTCCCATCCCTTCTGGCCGGGTAAACTGGATCTGCCCTAATGCTGTGCCAAGTCAGGAGACAAGAGTGGACAGCAGAGATGGAGAAGACCGGGAAAATCTTTAAAAATTGAGGGATCCAAAGCAGTGGAGAAGCGCTGGGTGCAGGTCCCTGAGCTGGGTTTAATCTGGGCTGCCTCAGGGGTGCCAGGCTCCATAAATAGCGCCCAGGTACTCGCTGAGACGCTCGTTATTAACTGCACGCTGCTATAAATAGCACCAGCGCTCGTTCAGGAAATGAAGGAGCCATGTGCTGATCCCACAGCCCCACCGAGCTGCTCTGCCAGCTCACCTGGAGAGCCCTGAGCTCTGCCAGGCAGAAAACCCAACAAAATTCCAGGAAAAACCAAGCCACAACTCCCTGCCGTGATTTTTGGGGATGCCCTGCAGGTCACACGGTCACGGAATGCAGAATCATTAGGAAACAAGTCTAAAATCCCTGTTATTTAAAAGGATTTCTCCAGCTTTCCCGAGCCAACTGGTAATAAAAAATTATAGCCCTCCCTTGAACTCTTAAAAGTTATTCTAAAATGAGGAATTCCTATTTCAAAGAGTTTTCCTTCTTCAGGAAAAAAAAACTACCACAGACATTTAGGGTTCCTTTCAAGCTGTAGACAGTGACCATCAATTTCTTTTTTGTTCACCAGCACAGAACTGGCAGATTGGGCATCCAGAGGAACAACCCTAATAAAGAACAGTTTCATTCAGGGACTTGAGAGAGGCATGGGAAATCTGCTGCTCCTTCGAAATCAGCTCTTCTTCATCCCCATCCTTTCAAACATCACTTGAGAAACTTCACTCGGCGTAAATAAATCTGCTGCCAATCTCAAGCTCCGGGAAGAGCTGACATGTTTGCTGACACACAGGATTCCACAGGGTTTTAAAAACAACTTAATTGCACCCAACTTGCCCGAGAGTCTCTTGTTTGCTCACCATCAAGTGCTTGACAAAGGATCAGCACTGCCCCTGTTTATTGACAGGCAAATTAAAGGAAATTATTGGTCCCAAGCCATGAGTGGTGGCAAAGCTTACTGAGGGCAGGAATCCTCTCTGTCCTTGCCTGGCTTCACACCAGGACATTTCATCCACCTCAAATGAAAACTGCTCTGTGCAAGGAGCAGAGGGATGGATTTTTTCTCTCTACTGCCACAAAATCACAAGTTCAGTGTGCCAGACACCTCCTGGTAGGAGAGCTGGGCTCTCTGGAGTGGGACTCTGTAGCAATGTATCTGCATAACTTAAGAGTATTAAAGTGCTCCAGCCAAACTACCACCTGTAGGTATTCATTATTATTATCAGTTCTTCTAGAATGTATCGAGGTTAACAAGACACAAACTGTTCTGAAAATAAGAAGAAGAGCCTAAGAAACAAAACCATCAAGACAACGAGAAGATAAAGGAGGTCATGAAGGCTCGGAACTGTAACCAATCAAATTCCCAAAGGGACGCAACATGTACAAATGGAACAACCAATCCAGAAATGCATGAACAGCAATCCCAGAATCTATAACCATAGTGTAATATTGTCTTGCTTTGCAATATGTAACCAAAAATGTGTATTCTGTTTTCCATCTGTTGGAACTGGTTGGGGAGGTGTTTTCTTTATCTCTTGTATAACCCATTCCTCATAACTCCAGCGTGGAGGGTGCGGGTGCCTCCTGTTAATGGGCAGCTGTTAAACCAGGTAGAACAAAGTTCTTTATCCCTTCCAGGATCCATCCTCCCTGCAGGGATCTCTGCTGTTCATGGGCCATCGAGGCTCAGCCATGGCTGAGACAACTCCATCATCCATGGGGAGATGCTGCACCCAGGGGAGGAGCCCAGCATTCCTACCTGGATAAACCTGGGATTGGGAACAGCAGCACAGCCTGTGTGCACTGGATTATTGACCTGGATAAACNGACCTGGATAAACCCTGGGATTGGGAACAGCAGCACAGCGTGTTTGGATTCCCAGAGGAAAATCAGCCCCATCTCAGCAACACTGGACCCTTCTACAGGATCATCTCTGCTCCAGCAGAACCACATCTGTAAATCCAGGAGGATTTATTTTGACTGTTCCCAACATCCTGACCAACAGGGTATCAGGTCCTATTTCTGACTCTGTCAGGGTTTCTAGGATTTTTGTTTGTTTGTTTGTTTATTTTGTACTACTACATTTGTATTTCTTTTTTAACATTCCTAGTAAGCACCTGTCATTTCTATCTCCATATCTTTGCCTGAAAGACCCAAATCACCAAATTATAATAATTTGGAGGGAGGGGGTTTACATTCTCCATTCCAAGAGAAGCTCCAGCTTTCCCTGGCAGACACCTGTGTTTCCAAACCGAGACAAACATAAACAATAAATGTCTCCTGCTGAAATCATACTGATCCTATCATTCAGAAAAATCCAAGTAAAGAAAACATGGAAAAATCACTCCAAGGTGAAAGCTGAAAACGGGAGATGCCTGAGGTACTCACTGGTCTCTGCTGTCTCGTACTCGCTGTCCCGCAGCAGCTCGAAGATGTCCACCTCCACCCTGGCCTTGCCCGCCCGCTCGGGCGCGCGGTTGATGCGGTTCTTGGCCAGGGTGATGGAGAGCCTCTCCCCTCTGCTGCACTCCATGGGGTCATCCAGGATGGCAGCTGTGGGGGGAGAAAGGTGTTGGCACTGGTTAGGTTTGGGATCTCTGCCTCTCTTCCCATCCCCACGCTCCCTGATCCCTGCAGGAGCTCTGTTTGTGCTCCCGTCCCCGCCAGAGCCGGCGCTTCCCCCTTCCCACACGTGGCCTTTCCCGCTGCTTCTCCCACTCCCCAGGTCCTGCCAGACAGGTGGGTGGTGCAATCTCTGCAGCAGCCTCTGTTTTACCTGCTGGAATGGCACAGCACAGCCACCCACGCTGCCAGGCTCCCAGAGAGGCACATCCGGCTGCCCAACCCTAAAAAACCCAGATCCAGGCGCTGCCTCACATCCCAACAAAGGCAGAACATCATCCCCAAAATCCCCGGATGATTCTTTTGTGGAAGCACTGAGGGGGAGCTGAGAGCTGGAATATTTCAGGCAGCACGTGGGCAGCCGTGGGTGGGGAGGGACAAATATTTTTCAAACAGAACGCTCTTGACTCTTGAACTCGGCTCCTGGGGCTGCCTACTCAGATCTGCATTAGGCACAGGGAGGTGGGGAGGGGTAAAATAATATTTTTGTTTTCTGGAGGGAAGGCAAAAAGGATGCAGGAATGGGGCATTCACACCAGAATTTCCCGAGGAGCTGGCACCCCTGTGGGTTTATCCTTGCCAACAGGAGGTTTCCCCCCAGAACGCAGCTTTGCCATTTTATCTGGGGAGGAGCAGCGCTGCTGTTTGCTGTGTGCATGAAAAAAACACCAATTCTTGTCTTCCCTCCCCCAAAAAAATCACTCCACAGGGAGCAGCGCCATCCAGGAGGGGCTGGATCAGGTGTAGGGGAGCAGAGCAGGGGTTAGTGGGGCTCTGCTGGTTCATGGCAGGGAAAGAGGGAATTCCCTGGAGCATCCAGGGTGCCCTGCTGGAGCTTTGGAGCCTCTCCTTGTGCTGCAGCAGGTTTGGGTTTGGTTTTTTTTTTTTGGTAGGGAAAAGCATAAATGAGCTGGGAACATAAATAAAGCTCATCAGGGAGATACCCTGAGTGCCAAGGGCAAGGCACAAAGGACACACAGATTTGGAGAGCAGAGCTGGCTGGGACCAGGGATGCACAGGGATGCTGAGCTGGAGACTGAGGGATGCACAGAGGGATCTGGGCAGTGCTTGGAAGGTCCTCGTTGCTCCCATCACCCTTCACTGCCACCACGGATCCTCCAGCACAGTTCAGATCCCCCTGCCTGGAGCCCAGGCTCCTTTTCCTTTGGTTTTCCTGCCCCATAGGCTTTGACCCAGCCCCAAAACTCACAGCACAGCCTGATTTCAGCACCCACCTCTCAGGGCTCTTTTCCCAGCCTTGCCCTGCTCATCCCAGTGGGATCTTTTCTCTCCTGGCACAACTGCAGAGCATCTCTGTGTCCCAGCCCTGCCCAAACCCCAGCAGTGGAAGCCCNATTGCCACCACAGAGCCTCCAGCATAGCCCAGACCCCCCTGCCTGGAGCCCAGACTCCTTTTCCTTTGGTTTTCCTGCGCCATAGGCTTTGACCCAGCCCCAAAACTCACAGCACAGCCTGATTTCAGCACCCACCTCTCAGGGCTCTTTTCCCAGCCTTGCCCTGCTCATCCCAGTGGGATCTTTTCTCTCCTGGCACAACTGCAGAGCATCTCTGTGTCCCAGCCCTGCCCAAACCCCAGCAGTGGAAGCCCGAAGGTGGTCCACACCAGCCTGATTGATGTCATATCCTGATAATACTCAAGAATTCCTCCCATTCCTATCTTTTTCCCAGTTTTATGGGAGTTAAATTGAGTTCATCCTAATCTCATTATGCACCAAAAAGGGTTGTGCTTTCCTCCAAGGCCAGGAGAAGGGGATTTAGGATATTAATATGGCTGATGACTTCTTTTAATTAGAACAAAGCTGGGAGAACGATTTGCCACAAACTCCACTTTTCCAGGAGAGAAGCAGAGGGGAAAGTTCTGGTGGAAACTTCTCCTCCAGCCCTGCTCCCAGGGAAGGGTAAATCCACGTGCAGAGCCTGATGAACATCACCAAATGCAGCTCCTGCTCAGGTGCTGACTCTGTGAAATTAAAGATCAGCAGTGGGGGAGTGCATGTCAGCATTCTCAGATTCATTAGTTTCTAATTTAAAGCTTCAAAATCACTAAACTGGGGAATGTTTTCAAGTATTTTCCTAATTGGCAGCTTTCAAACAAAATCCACTTCCACTAACGTACAGTTAAATGATCTTTAAGTACAAAAATAGTCAAAAGCAAAATATTTTGAATAGTTTCCTCAAGCCAGCTAAGCAAAAAAAGTTTGCACGGATAAAAAAGTTTTTTTAATCTCTGTTCAGGACAGGAATTTTTATTCTTATTTTTGGGAATCTTGAAAACTTCCCTGAAGGTGAAGAAGAGAAGGGAGGGAAAGGGAAGGAAAGGAACCCAAAATAACAACAGCAAACTCTTTTACCTACTGAGCTGTGATTGGATTTGAACTTTGGGAGCAAATACAAGAGCAAAGGGAAAGTGCAGGTTTTGGAAAGAAAGGAATTCAGATGGAGAGCCTGGATCCAGGCTGGAAGTGGCAGCAGCAGCTCCAGAACCCAGATCAAATTCCAGCAGAGTTCTCAGTCTCCCTGTGGGATTTAGGATAGGAAACCAGCAAAATGTGCTTATTTTGGGAGACTGGGTACTTTAACTAAATATTAAACCAGCCCCCAGGACTAGGGAGGTAATGAGGCTGAACTAATCTTTATTTATTGAAGCTGGAGGATGAAAAAAGGTCACTTAATGTTTAAAAAAGGTTGGTTTTAAAGCTTCATGGCTCGGGACACTGTGCCAAAGCTCATCTAATAGTGGCATCATTAAGTATGAACAAAAACCTTTCTAGAAATTCCCTTTCATCTCTTCCTGTCTATTAAACAGGGGAAGATGCATCAAGTAAATCTTTAATCCTGAAGACTTACAGCGAAGTCTTTGAACTTTGCTGCCCTCAAAAATCACTTCTCTCTTCCCCATCGTGATAAATGTCTCCAAGTCTAGACTGCTTCTCCATGAATGATGAGGAAAATGTTGCAGAGGGAGCCAGGAGCCCCTGGATCTGCAGGGCCTGGCTCAGGATTTCCCAGGCACTCAGTGAAGCCAGCCAGGACTGAGCTTTTCTCAGGAAGAACCTCTCTTCCCATGGGCTGTTCCAATTCTGACGGAAAAAACATCCCTTCTGTCGTAATAATTAGCTTTTTTAATCCAATTTACTCGGAATTTCCACACAATTAGCACAAAATCCATGCCCCAGAAGCGCCAAAACCAGGAGAGTTTTTCCCTTTGGAGGAGCTGGGTAATGATCAATCAAGGTTCAAGCAACAAGTGACTTCCACTGCAAATCTCCCTCAGACACAGATTTCAAAGGCAAAGCTCAAAGTTAATGATTTAACAGCAAGAAGTGGATAAAATAAAGTTACAATTAAAAAATAAATGTATAATTAAAAAATAAAGGTATAATTAGAAAATAAAGGTATAATTAAAAATTAAAGGTATAATTGGGAACCAGAGAAATGCAAGGGGATGGGATTGAGAGAAAGCAGATTTTAGTGACTGTCCTGCAGGGATTTTTCAGCCCTCAGGGATGGGGGATGAGGAGGAATTGGTGCTCTCTGCTGAACCAGGAGCAGGAATTGATGCTCTCTGCTGAGCCAGGAGATGGGAAAGGAGGAATTGGTGCTCTCTGCTGAACCAGGAGCAGGAATTGATGCTCTCTGCTGAGCCAGGAGATGGGAAAGGAGGAATTGGTGCTCTTTGCTGAACCAGGAGCTGCACAAAAAGGAATTGATGCTCTCTGCAGAAGCAGGAACAGGAATTGGTACTCTCTGCTGAACCAGGAGCAGGAGTTTGTGCTCTCTGCTGAACCAGGAGATGGGAAAGGAGGAATTGGTGCTCTCTGCTGAGCCAGGAGCAGGAATTGGTGCTCTCTGCTGAGCCAGGAGCAGGAATTGGTGCTCTCTGCTGAGCCAGGAGCAGGAATTGGTGCTCTCTGCTGAGCCAGGAGCAGGAATTGGTGCTCTCTGCTGAGCCAGGAGCAGGAATTGGTGCTCTCTGCTGAGCCAGGAGCAGGAATTGGTGCTCTCTGCTGAGCCAGGAGCAGGAATTGGTGCTCTCTGCTGAGCCAGGGGCTGCACAAGGAGCAGGAATTGATGCTCTCTGCTGAGCCAGGAGCTGCACAAGGAGCTCCCCGTGGCTTCCCCAAGCCCCACATCCCTCAGCCCACACGGGCTGGGGCCATGTGGCAGCAGCCAGCTGTGACAGCAGATGCTCGACCCCTTCTGCCTCCTCCAGGGGGAGGGAGGGCACTCATTTCTCAGCCCAAAGAGCTCAGCCGTGCCCCTCTGTGCCGGAGCAGCTGCCGGGGGCCAGGCAGGGCTGTCACCCCTGTGCTCCCCGAGCTGCAGACAGCTGTCACCCAGAGCTGGGTGACACACAGCCCCAGCCGGCTCCGACAGCGCTGAAATTCAACCCTCCCCACCCTCGGCTGGTTGTGAACAGGGCTGAGGGAGCAGAAAGGCTCCATCCTCATTCCCCAGGGAATTCCCCCGGGGCTCCTGGAGCGCTGCCTGCCCCAGCCAGACTCTCAGCATCTGCACTCTGACAGGCTGAGCCCACCCCGAGCCAGCTGCAACATCACTCCCCAGCTCATGATTCATCCAAAATCTAATGAAGACACATTTTTATAGAAATAACAGGGAACAGATGCTGCTGTGAGGATTACACACAGCCACAACAAACTGTGTGCAGCTGACCTTTCCCCTTCACGGCATTTTTTTTTTTTAAATTTATATTTTCTCAGATGCTTTTTTATGCCTTTGAAATGTAAAGTCACACTCAGAAACACGATTTCCATCTCAAGGCATCTCTTGAAGATGTAGATTTAACACAGCATTGGCTTGGTAAACAGGATATTTCACTGTTCATAACCTGTCCCTCCAAGTGCAAAACACAGACAGGTACCTGCAATATTTCCCAAATGTCCCAAATGACAGGTTAAGATCACACCTACAAGCCCTTCTGATTCATGCTGTAAACACAGCCACAGAACCACTGAGGCTGGAAAACACCTCTGGGATTATCAAATCCATCCTGTGCCCAATCTCCACCAGAGCGCTGAGTGCCACAAGGGATGGGCACTCCAAACCTCCCTGGGCAGTTCCAATCCCTGAGCCCCCTTTCCATGGGGAAATTCCTGCTCTGTCCATCCTTCCCCTCCCCTGGCTCAGCCTGAGGCCGTTCCCTCTCCTCCTGTCCCTGTTCCCTGGGAGCACAGCCCGACCCCCCGGCTGTCCCCTCCTGTCAGGGACTTGTGCAGAGCCACCAGGTCCCCCCTGAGCCTCCTTTTCTCCAGGCTGAGCCCCTTTCCCAGCTCCCTCAGCCTCTCCTGGGGCTCCAGCCCCTTCCCTGGACATGCTCCAGCCCCTCCATGCCCCTCATTCCATCAGGAGCCCAGGATTGGACACAGAATTCCAGGTGGTTCCTGCTGCCCCTCTCCCCATTCCCTGCTCCTCAAATTCTCTGTGCCCCCTTTATCAAATTAAGAGCTGTAATCCCTTAATGAAATTAAGATCTGTAATCCCAGCCCAGTCCATTCTCCCAGAAGATCCAATACCTGCTGCTGGAGCCGACCACTCCTTCCTCTCCAAACCAGGAGACCCAAAAGAATTCCAGGAAAACATTTTGTTCTTCAAACACCCCCGTCCTGCTGAGGAGCACCAGGAGATGCCCCAGACCTCCCCATCCTCCTGAACTCCAAACCACCTCCAAACCCACGAGGGCTGCAGTGTCGGGTGATTAAAAATTGCTGCCAAAATTGCTTTATTTTGTGCTTTTCTGCTCTGCTGAATAAAGCAGCAACCCTCCAGGCTGTCAGTACAGTAAAGGAGAAGAAATTTGCACAGTTCCTCATTACAGGGCTGTCAAGTGGAGCTCCAGTGGAGAAACAGGTGGGATTGTATTTTCCATTACAATCTCTGAAGTGCTGCTTAAAAATAAAATAAAAAAGGCGTCAACACGCTATTACTCTGCGAGGTAAGAGCATCTCATCAAGGGAAAAAAAAAAAAAGAAGATCTGAAAACATAAAATCTCCTTCACAAAGAGCCTTGATAATATTTGTCTGCTTGGGGTAGCAGAGGGCTATTTATTGCTCTTGGCCAGCACTGGAAATCTGCATTTAAATGGAGCTTCCCTCTCGTTCCTGCTATCCAGAGAGAGCAAATTCAGGGGAGGTGTGATAAAAACAGCTGAGGGCTTTAGTTCCCGCTGCTTGAAACACAATCTCTCTTTTATCTTCTTTAATAACTGCTTTGTGTACATAAAATCAGAATTACGCTCCCCGAGACCTGGAGTTGCCAGGGAAATTGAGAAGGAAGGGGGGGATCTGTCTGTCATGCTGGGATGCATCCCTGGATCCCAGCAAACGCCATCCCTCTGGTAAAAAACCCTCCTCACCTGATTTTGGGAATATAAATCCCACTCTGAGGCAACAGCAAACACCTTGAGAATGAAGAGGAGCAAAAAAAAAGGCACCAAAAGATAAGAAAAGGGTGTAAAATGGGAAAATCCCATCCAGAGCTGGCTCAGGGGGTCTGAACTCACCCTCTGGTACCACAGCAGGGCAGGAAATGGATTTTAAAGGGAAATTCCCAGGAGTTTTCACAGCCAGACTTGAGGCACTGCAGCTGTAGAGAAAGTCCTGAGCTGGAGATTTAAACCCTGGGATTGTCACCAGTTAAATCCCACTTGGTGCCCTGAAAAACCTGCCCAGAGAATTCCCAAAAACAAGGAGAGAAAAGCAGGGAGAAGGAGGAACGAGGTGTGAGGTCAAGGAATGGGATTGTGGCTGTGAAGGATGAACACCAGGGCCTCTCCTGCATGTCCACAAACTCCCAAAACCATGAAATTCCAGCCACCAGGAGCTTGTTTCTGCACAGGTCAATGTGATGTGCTGGGATGGCTTTCCCTGTTTTTCCTGAAATTTTGCTCCCAGCAGCAGCTCCCCGCAGCTCTGCCCTCTAATCCAGATTTTCAGCACCTCAGCAAAGCCCCATCCATCAAACTGAACCAGAGTTTGCCAAAAATCCGAGCTCCTGCACGGCCACCCACATCCCCTAAATGCCTAAATCTTATTTTCTTAGGAACCCAGCCTAAAAACACTGACCGGAGTTGGGAAGATCATTTTTTTTCTGCCCGTCTTTTGCTTCCATAATGTCAAGCTGAGTTTCCAAAGGAGGTTTTTCTGCCCATTTTCGTGGTCTCAGGTGACTGGCAGCAGCTGTGGTTTTGTAGGAAGAGAGCACTGGGAAGCCCTGGTGGGGCCAATAAACTTGGCAAGACCAAGAAATGAGCAAGAACTTAATTAAGTCAGTGGAGAGCATAAATATAAGAAAAAAAAATAACCACGCAAACCCCAAGTGCCACTGGCAGGCAAGCAGAAAGAATGAAGGAGGAAGAAACAATGGGTAAAGTTCTGAGTTGAAAAAAAAAAACAAACAAAAACAAAAATAAAAATAACAACAACAAAAAAAGCCAACAAACAAATGGGAAAGTCCAGTAGGATTTATGGCTCTAATGATGGATTTGAGAGATGGCAATGAACAATGGAGCTGTGGGATTTGGGGCTGGAGAGCTGGTAGAAAACAGGCAGGAAAGGACCCAGACCCCACAAAATACCCTCAATAAATGTGATTTTGTACCCACAGAATCCCAGAGCTCCATCCCCAGAGGTGGCTGAGTTTCAGTGGCTGTTCCAGCACACACAAAGATCTGCAGCACTTGGGGATTTTCTGACTGGCAGGGATTTAAGGTGAGAAACCTTCCCAAACCTGGCACTTTGCCTTGCAGGGGAAAACATTTCCTGAACCTCCTTCTGATCACAGGTTGGTAAAGATCTCAAAGATCATCAAGCCACCCCCATGGTCACTAAACCCTGTCCCCAAGTGCCACACTCACACATTTTTGGAGCACTTTGAGGGATGGTGACTCCTCCACCACCCTGCACAGTCTGAGCCAGTGCTTGACAGCATTTCCATGGAGGAATTTTTCCTAATATCTAATCCAGACCTCCCCTGGCACAACTTGAGGCCATTTCCTCTGATCCTGGTGAGGATAAGACAGGAGGTTACAGGATTTCAGGAACTGGGGGTCCCTCTAAAGCCACTGAATTTCCATTGAGTGGGGCTTTAATGCCCATTTTCCTCTGAACCCTTCTGGATATCTCACTATTTATCTCTGGATATCTCAGCATTTCCTTTCCCTGAGTGTTTTCCCCAGCATCTCCCTGTTCCAGCTTTAGCTGATCCCTCCCAGAGCACTGCAGGGGATGCACAGCTCAGCCCAAAGGATGCAGGAGGGAAATTCCAGGCCCTGGTTTCCCCCATCCAGGAGTTAAATCCACCCACAGAGACAAAAACCAGCCTTGGATGTACCCCCAATATCAAAGTGAAATAGGAAAACATTGTGGAGGGATCTGGGGGCTTGCCTGCATTAATATGGAGAATTTAGAGATATTTTGCACTATTCCTATTCCTGTCCCAGATCACTGGCCACTGCTGCTGTGACAAACCTCTAAAAGATGGGCCCAAGGACAAGGAGCGACCGTGCTGGGTGTAGATATGGCAATTCCTGTAAAGATAGGAGCCAGACAAATGATGGGTGCAATGATTTTCGTTCTCTTGTGATGGATGAAGAGGGAAGAGATAAGGTGGCTCCTCAAGGTTTTCCAGGCCCACGTGGCAAATAAACAGATTTAAAGTGCCTGGAGGCTTCAGGAAGCCTTGTTTAGAGACTCAGCCTTTCTGCCACCAAAATTTGACAATTCTGCCCCAATCCTCAGGTGTTTGAGGGCATCACAAAGCCAGCACCACCAACAGATCTTTTGGGAGATGGGAATCCCTGGAAGCAGGAATGTGTAAGGATAAATGGGTCAATGGCACGTGGCTGGGTGTGGGTGGAGGAGTCAGACTGTGTTTGGGAGCCTTTGGGTTGGGAAGGAGCTCAGAGATCATCAAATTCCACCCCCTTGCCATGGACAGGGAGAATTCCATGAGCAGGGACACTTTCCATAGGCAGGGAGAAATTCCATGGGCAGGGAGAAATTCCATGGGCAGGGGGAAATTCCATGGGCAGGGAGAAATTCCACGGGCAGGAACATTTTCCATAGGCAGGGAGAAATTCCATGGGCAGGGTGAAATTCCATGGGAAGGGAGAAATTCCATGGGCAGAGACATATTCCATGGACAGGGACACTTTCCATAGGCAGAGGGAAATTCCATGGGAAGGGAGAAATTCCATGGGCAGAGGGAAATTCCATGGGCAGGGACACTTTCCATGGGCAGGGTAAAATTCCATAGACAGGGACACTTTCCATAGGCAGGGAGAATTCCATGGGCAGGATGAAATTCCATGGGCAGGATGAAATTNAGGGAGAATTCCATGGGCAGGGTGAAATTCCATGGGCAGGGGGAAATTCCATGGACAGGGAGAAATTCCACGGACAGTGACATTTTCCATGGACAGCGACATTTTCCATGGGCAGGGACACCTTTCCCTGAACCTGTCTGCTCCATCAGAACAGCTGAAAAGATGAGTAAAGTTGGGAAAAGGTGACATTGGAGACCTCACCTCTCTTGACAAGGACCCAGATGTCTTAAAGCACATAAAAGAGTTTGATCCAGGTCTGAAAGGACACTTGACGTGCCTCAGGATTTGTTTTCCTCCCTGCTCCCTCCTGATGGAACAAACACCTTTTGCTGCTGAGTCACGCTGGGATGAGATGCTGAGGAGCTGCCACAGCAGATGTGGAAGCCCTTCAGATCCAATACTGATCAATCTGCACAGCCTCCATCGATTTATTTTTTTTTTTTGCCACTCAGCCTTCAGCTGATTTAATGGGTTGCTTTAATGCCTTCCTGCCTTGCCTGGTTAGTATGCTCTGCCCACTGCAATCCTTCTCCCCTGATGGCTTCTTCCCTGACTCCTGGATTGGAAACAGAAACAGCAATTTGCTTTTTTTTCCTGGGCTCTGGCGTGGTTTTCCCTGCCTCTCTATCCATCTTAGCAGCACATTGCTAATTCATCTAAACCCAGGATATTTTTTTCTGGTCATTTGGACAGAAAAAAACCCAAACAAAACAACAAAAAAACCCCACCAACGCAGCTCCACTTTGTTTTTTTAGATGACTTTTTGAGAGAAGTGATCTGCAGAGCCCTGAGTGAGTGAAGNGTTTTCCCTGCCTCTCTATCCATCTTAGCAGCACATTGCTAATTCATCTAAACCCAGGATATTTTTTTCTGGTCATTTGGACAGAAAAAAACCCAAACAAAACAACAAAAAAACCCCACCAACGCAGCTCCACTTTGTTTTTTTAGATGACTTTTTGAGAGAAGTGATCTGCAGAGCCCTGAGTGAGTGAAGTGATGCACAGCAATGTCCCTGCTCGGAGCAATTTGTCTCAGCATCCTCTGGAGACCACCCCTAAGCAGAGGGAGGTGTCAAACATTGCCTGGAGAATCCCTGGCGCAACAGGAAAAAAAACAACCACAAAATCCTTAAAAAAGTTCCTCCAAGTTTTCCCAGAGAAGCTCTGAGGTTTCTAGTGCCAGGCTCTCCAGTGTGGGTAAAGAACAACTTTTGGGCAAACAGCTTTTTTTGCTTTCAGCTTGGGAGCTCATTACGGATTCTCCTGCATCTGGGAAAGTTTTAAAGACACCACACAAAAACCAGAGAGGGCGAGTGCAGAGCAGGAAAGGAAGGGGGGATGGCAAAAGCTCAGCTGCAGAGAGAGTAAATTAAAGCAGAGACAGAAACTCTTAGTGAACAAGGCTGAACAAAGCCATGGCAGGCTCCTGGGATGTCAGGGATGATGGAAGAGCTGCTGGGATCGGGCAGGAATCAGCACCTGGGTGAGGATTGAGATGTTCCAGAGCCAGGCAGGCTCGTGCAGCAGAGGGAGTGCAGTGAATTCCATCCCCTGCAGCCTGAGCTGAAGCTTCTTGGAGGATCCTGAATCAGTGACACCAATGCAGCAAGGAGCTGGATCAGGCTCCCAGTGATAAGCTTAATTAAACAACAGAGTTATCCATGAGCTGGGGTTTATGTTATAAATAAGTAACATTTATACTGATTAATTGAAGCCATGGTTCAGATCATTAAATCCTCCTCCTTCCAGCCATCTTAATGAGGGTTCCTGCAAGAGCTGAGGCCAGCACTGATGTTTGACACTTGCACATTTGGAGAGCAGGGGGCCCTGCCAAGGCTCCGTCCCACTCTCTGGAATTCCTGTGGGTGATCCTGGAATTTCTGCTGGGGGTTTCTGGGTTCTGCTGGGGGTTCACTCTCGTTGCTGTCACAGCAGCAGTCAGGGCTGGCAGCCTCAGGCAGCACCACGTTCCCAGTGCTTCTCCAAGTCTGTAAAAGACTTCTTAACACAGCAATGAAAACATCTTGGAGACAGCCAGCTCTGTCAGCTGCCCTCACAAATCCAATTCTTTTTCATTATCCCAGCCAGAGAGAGCCTGTCTGGAGAAGCAGGGCTGCTTTATCATCCTCCCCTGCCTCTGCCCACGTGAGAAACCTCCTGGGCCACGTCTGGACCAGCAAATTGTGACCCCATCGTCAAATCCCCAACCTCCCCTCCCTGTCAGCCACTCCTGGCCACCCCTCTGAGCTCATTCCGTGCTCCTGATAACTCCCTGCAGAGTTCAAGGGGAAAACCCTTCCAAAAGGCCTCACTCCATGAGATTGGAGGTTTAAGGATGATAAAATTCCCACTCCAGCTCCTCTCTGAGCCGGGATCAATTAAGGATCATCTCTAACACTTATTCTAATTGGAATTATGAAAGCAGAGCAGACCCTTTGTCCTTTCCTTCTCAGCTTTCTGCTCCTTCCTCCCACAGCCTGAGAGGTTTTATAGAGCTCTAATATTTCAGAGAGTGGCCTTGGTGCTCTGAAGTGAAAAGCCAGCTTGGGAGACCACGGCTTGCTCCAGCTCATCCATCACATCTGCTCCCAAACCCAGTGGCTATTAAAAATTAGAGCTGGTCAAATTATTGTTATATTTTGACACATGGAGAATATTATTATCATCCTTCCCTGCTCCCCCCAGTCCCTCCTCATGAATCATTCATGAGTGTCTCCTGACTCCTGCTCTCTGCAAGACAGATTTCCTGCCCAAGGAGCAGAGCCACGGTGGAGGGAGGCTCTGGAGGGAGCCCCCAGGTTTCTGATGAGCCCATCAAATGGTCCCAGCAAACCCTGCAAGGCTGATTTCCAGCCCCCCTTCATCTCCTCCAGCCTTTTCCCCTTTTTCTTAACACAATCCTATCAGATTGGGAACTGACTAATGGCCACAATAATAAAATCAAGTTCATTTTGGATCAGCTGCAGGATTGGGGCTATTTCCTTCATCTCTTCACCACCACAGAAAGTGTCTTTTAAATGGATAACAATGATTGCGAGGGGCTGGTTATTACCTTGAAACCTCGCATTTTGATATATCCAAAGCTGTTCCCTTATATAAATAACAGTTATTACTGTAAAGTGATTTTCCCCTTTCTCCACTTCCAAAGAGTTCCTGCAGGAGCTGGTGGAGAAAATGGGTTCCATTACTGCCACACTTAGGCCCTGTTGCTTTCATGCTTTAACTCCCATCATTAATCTCCTTATGTGTCTTTAAACAAACGTCATTCATTCACTCCACAGCTCTCAGGCAGCAATTCCTCCCCTTCCTTTCCCCTCAGTCCCCTTTTCCAGTTAACCACGAGCTCTTCCTCCCCTCACTCATCAGTGTTGTGCTCCTGCCAG
>VWYP01022515.1:4366-39243 GCA_013400435.1 Pycnonotus jocosus
ACTTCCTCCAGACTGCTACCATCACCCTAACTAACAGGGTGCCAGGTTGTTTTCTTTATTTTACTCCTTTCTTTCCCTGCAATAAATTGTATTTCTGACTTGGAGCCTCTCACTGGTTTTCCTTTGCTCAAATCAAGACAAGCTGGCATTCTAGAACCAAAAATAAAACCTATTCATCTTTTACCTGAGTTAATCAATGGTTTTTTGAAACAAATTTCAGTGAGACTTATTTCAATATAATTTCATTATTTGCATTAAAAAGTCCAAAGCTGCACTAATTCTCAGTATGACAACAGTATTTCATTATAATCATAACTGTGTGTTTTCCAATAACTAATTGTGATTGGCTATTTTGGGCTTTTTTTAAAAAAAATAGTTAATTTAAAACAAACAAGCATAATGTTTATATAATTTTCTCAGATTCTAGAAGGAAAAAGCATTCAGAGTGAGCAGAGAGAAATTCAAATCATGAAAAGGGTTCACAACCCACAGAAATAACAAAAGTTCTGGGAGATTGGATTAACTGATTCTCTCTTAAATAGAGACATCAAATCTACCTCTTGGAATTTCTGCTGCAAACATCTAACTCTACTCTCATAAAATAACTAATCAGATTTAAAAGGATTAGGCAGAAATTCTAATAATACAGTGCAAATCAAGTACTTTATTTATTTTATGTGTTCATAAGAAATTCAAACAGTTTAAATAACAGCTTTACCCCAGACCCCCAACTCTATATTGGTCATCATTAAAAATCAGAATATCACACATTAACTATTCCTTTAGAGAAAAAGAAACCAATCAGGAATTGTGACAACACAGACCTCCATAATAAATTATGCATATTCCTCATTCTGTCATCATTATATTTCTCATTCTGTTGTCATTTTCCATTGAAATGGAGTGATGAAAATACACAGAAATTATAGTTAGATGTAATTGGGGCAACTGAACTGTATCAGAATTCTAATTCTGAGCTACTTTTAGAAATAACTCAGACTCGTGCAGACCCTTCTCTATCTCAGGAGCCAAGCTATCTGGGCCTGGTAAAGAACCTGCTGCCCAAAGTCAGGAGAGACATTCAGACCCATTTCAAAGACTTTAAACCATCCCTTCACCCATCAAGTTATTTATAACGATGTTAGCACACATCTTCTCTCTCACAGGCAAAAAGCCCCACTTGTCTTTCCACTTTCAGGTGCAAAAGCCTCCTCTGCTCCGTAGTAAAAGTGCCCAGAGAATTCCTTGGCAATCAAGGAAGGGAAAGGCACAGAAGATGTCTTAAAAAATCTGTGACAGTAATTCTTTCTCTGCTCTCCAGGCCACATATTTAAGCCCCCACTTAATCAAAACTACCTCCACTTATTCCTCTCACACTAAAATGAACTGCCCCACAACTGACCAGTCACATCTCAAACACTGGAATTAAATGGCCATTATCACCCCTAATCCAATACAAAAAAGTCCTAAGAGCAGCACAGAATCAGCTGGGTAGTTATAAATAAGGAGGAATTGTAACTTTTTTTATCCCCTAAGATTTTGTGAGTAGAGAAAGAAGCCAAACTCACAGTCAGTGCTGATGAAAAGCAAGGAGATGGCAAATTTTACTGTCTATCAGCTTTTCTTAATGCATTCTCTCTACTTTAATGATGACACAGATAAATCTCAAGTGCTCCTCTTTGCAAGCAGTGTGTTCGTGCAAGGTGTAAGGAACTGACTAAATTAAACCTTTCTCCTCAAAGCACACTCTGAGCTCCTCAATTTGATGCTTTACAGCAAACCCAATAAATAGGAGAAAGCACCACAACTGGTTTAATCAGGCATAATGATTTTCCCAAAAAGGGGAGGAAAACCCAGTCACTGCATCCATATTTTAGCAGCCTGTTATATAATCTGCACCAAAAACCTCTATAAAAGCTCAGCTGGTCAAATATGCTTCTGTTTATTGTACTTTTTGTCAAAACAATAAGTCTTTGAAGAAAAGATTTTGCTGCACTCAATTTAAGTGTACCCTATTCAACAGTGCAGTCAACTGGAAATTCTTCAGTAAAAAGTATTAATATCAATTCTTCCCTAACTAGAGTTAGAAAAAAAATGAAGTTATTATTGAAATAATCTATTTTATTTTTGGTTTCTGTAAAATTAGATACAATTTAAAATTAGGTATGTTTAAGAGCTCATTCCAATCAAGCATAGAGGAATTTTCTTAATTGTCAATTTTCTTTCTTGAAACCCCTATCCAACTCCAAATTAAGTTGCTCCTGCAGCTTCCCATACCATAATTGCTGAGTTGCTGAGGCTGATTTACCTATTCTCAGAATACTAATAGACAGTAAGGAAGTGCTGTGAGGCTCATCCTGTGATTAATCACTGCAGGTGGGTTTCAGTGGCCTTAATCTCACATTGCACAGGTCATTAACAGCCACTAATTGCTCTAAGGAGCCTCGCCCAGGATCCCATCCCAGGAGGTGCACATAAACTCCAGCCTGGGCTTTCAACCTCAGTTTAAAGCCATTTGTAGATTCTTGCTTCTTCTCCTGTTCTTTTGGTGTCTTAATCTGACATCGACTTGTTGCTTTGCTTTATCTGGTGCCACTGATAGGAAAAACTGCTGGTGCCACCCCTGTGCTGTCCCTATTTGGCTCCAGCACTGTGGGACTGTGCCCTGCAGGTGTCTCTGGCTGTTCTTGGCTCCCTGCTGGATGTCCCTTTGGGAATAACTGTTGTTATAATTGGCTTTTTGTAAATATTAGAATGGATGCTACATGTGTAATGTTTATTATTGCAGCAATAACCCGTCTAAATTAGGTACCTGTATGCAAAACAGGAAAAATACTGTATTGTGGACAACTTAGGAAAAAGTAGTAATAGGTTGGGAAGTGAATGTCCAAAAGGGGAGAGATGGATTTTTTTTTTCACACTTGCCATTGGGAGTAGAGTCCAAGATTTGGTAAAAGAATAATTAGTAAACAAAAAGGCAAATCCAGAGGAGCAATCTAACTCTGTATAAACCCTACGTCAGTACTTGTATACAAAACTTAAACAGCAATTAGAAAAGGAAATAGATATCTTGNTATGTCAGTACTCCTATACAAAACTCAAACAGCAATTAGAAAAGGAAATAGATATCTTGAGATCTGGGGAAAAAAAACTGTTTGTGGAATTAGGGGAAAGAATAAGTGAGGAACTCAACATAACCAGCTATTGGGTCTGTGGAAGGGCTCTGATGTCAGAAGAATGGCCGTGGAAAGGCAGTAGCTTAGGCCCAGTTGAAGTCCTTAAGTAGAACCAGACAAATATATGAGGGGAAAACAGACCAGAAGAGTGGATTCTAAGTTCAACAGTGACAGGAGAAGAATGTCTCTGGAGCACGGCAAAAAAATTTCTTGACAAAGTAGGAAATACTCCCTGTAAGAGATATAACTTTTCCCTGTAAAGAGATGGAATTTTTACATAGTGGATCCTAGAGAAACCAACTCTGTATTAGACTCAGAGAAAAACAAAAGAAAAAAATTTCTTGACAAAGTAGGAAATACTCCCTGTAAGAGATATAACTTTTCCCTGTAAAGAGATGGAACTTTTACATAGTGGATCCTAGAGAAACCAACTCTGTATTAGACTCAGAGAAAAACAAAAGAAAAAAATTGTAGAGATAATAACAAACAGAATTGGTCGAGCACTGGAGTTAACGTCAAGTCAGCAAAGCCAAACAAGAGCTGCAGTGTATTTAGAATAGGTTGGCTTTAGACTATTTATTAGCTGAAGAAAGGTGTGTTTCTGGAAAATTTAATACATCAGATTGGTCTTTGAAAATAGATGACAACAAGGATGACATCCTAGATATAGCCAAAAATATCAGAAAAATAGCCCATGAATTGGTCTAAAAATGGGAAAGAATGCAAAAATCGAGCTGGTAGGAAAATGTATTGGGAATAGATTAGTAGAAGAAGGCTAGGCTTCTTCCTTTTACATGCTACAGCTGGTTCAACATTTCTTCCTCGTTTGATCCCCTGTTTTATTCAGCTAATCACCACCATAGTCCAAGACATGCAAGTGGTAACAACGCCTATGGACCCAAAATTTGCTGCATCTAGAACAGCATAAAAGATCATGGTGTTAAAGAAACAAAATAATATGGAAGATCTCTTTGAAGAAGCAAAATTGATTTATGAAAAAAATGAGCACATAATAGAGGTTAAAAACCCAAAAATTATTGTTCAAGCCAAATTATTTAGAAAAAGAGAAAAGGAAGGATTGTTATAAATATATATTATAATATTGGCTTTTTGCAAATATTAGAATGGATGCTATATATATAATGTTAAAGTAACTTTGCTATAATCATATAGTTTTTATTTCTGCTATTAACTAAACTTAGACATATTAGTAAAATAACTGATATTGTTATGCTTGTAATTGAACTGCCTGCTTGGTTGGGATAACATTCCATGAACATATGATGAAGATCCCCACTACTGATACGCCAACTATCAGCACCTGCTGTCTGAAGAAAGCATGGACCAAGAGCCAAGCTGGAGCTGATAAGAACAGACTACAACCACAGCCAAGAAATGAGCATGCTCTAAAAAGGCAGACCCAAGGAGGGGCCATGCTAAACAGTTCTTTGAACAGGTAAACCAGTTTGGGGAAAAGTTTAAATATGCATAATTGTTTATAAATATGCAGTGGATTAATGCAATAGAAAAGGTATATAAAGGGCGTGTCTGAAACAGCAGGTGTGCTCTTGGCTGAATGCCAAGCACCCAGCCATTAAAAACATTGCCTTATTATCTTTGTCTCCTATTGTCCTTTATTAAACTTTTAAATTTTACCAGGAGAGTGAACCTCGTTGTTCACACTGTGTTCCTACTGTTCTACACTGCTTGACTTCCCTTTGAGAATAACTGTTCTTACTGTTCTCCTGCACTGCTGACTCTGCACAGACATCCAGGTACTCCTGCACACCCGACTCTTACAATCTTTTGTGTCCTTTTCTGCTCCCTGACTCACTCCAGTTTCATTGGAGAAGCTCCTCAGCCTTCAAGCAAGCTCAGAAGTCAGCCTTGAGCTCCTAAATAACTCTTCCTGAACAGCACTGCCTCTGATGTGTCCTGCCTGTATTCCCACTCTGCAGCATTTTGGGCATCCAGCTTCCTCAGGAGTGCAGTGGAGCCTCTGTGCTCACCTGAGGGCTGTGGGAAGTGGTGTATTGCAAATCCTAACTGGTTCTGCAGTCCCTAAATTACTGTTCACCCGTGATTACACTGCAGGTGACAATGGAGAAGAATTAAGCCCTCTCCCTTGAGTGACAGGTTGTACCACTCACTGAGCCATGGTTCTGCTTCACTTCCTTAGCAGAGAGTAAGTTTTGTCTTTCATTTCACCACTCAGTCTGAAAAAACAGGGCTAAAGTCAGGATAAGGGAATCAATTCTACTTTATCAGATCACAGGGCTTTCAGCATTGAAATTCCAGTGGCCGATTTTTCTGTGCACTGTGGAAGAGCAGGAGGCTCTGGGGACTGGTAATGGGGTCTTTTAGCTCTGGGTCACTGCTGTGAATCCAGCTCAGGTCAATCACAATGGCAGCTCACAGACAGCTTGCCTGTGTTAATTTTGCTGATCGCCTCAGTCCAGCTCTGTAGAGTCTCAATAGCTACAAATAGCCCATCACCACAACTTCCATTATTCAAATATGTTCATCAATAAATTAAATACCAATCAAAAGTGCAACAAACCTTACTCTCACTAATAGGCTGCTTCTAAGACAAGATCTAAGCCTATGAGTGGGGTTCCTATAGTCAGAAAAAAATACGGATTTGCCCTTTTCCCAGTGTATCTATAGCAAATAAGCAGCCAAGATTCCATCACTTTAGCATGGATATATCTTTGATAAAGTCAAATTTTATCTTATATAAACAAATGGGAATTGTCTAAAGTTATCTTTGAATAGGGAAGGATTTTTCTGTTACCTTTGAGTTTATTAAAGGCTGCACTGTTAAATATATAAGATCTCTCAAGATTTCTTTGGTCTCAATGAAACTGTCAGGAAAGAAGTGCACAGCCAGACAATATAACCTGTGCTATTTAAGGATGCCATAAGCAGGAAAATTGAATAGATAGACACAACCTCTGTGCTCTCAACAGCCAGTTTCAGACTGTCTAGCACTACAAACATTTAACCTCCTCCATCATAATCACAGCACTTCCACAACATCATGACAGCAGAAACTAAACTGCATTAGTTTAGTTTTAGCTAAACTAAAATTTTATTGCTTTAGCTACATTGTTTTTTTCTGAATTGTTTGGCTATCTTTTGAATAGAGCCTGGGCTCTGAATACACTTAATGGGTAATACCTGTTTGGGATACACAGAAAAACCTTGGTCATGTTTGGTTTTCAGCTCCAACAGTGGCTCTCTCTGCCTTGGGAAATGAGGTGAGTGGCACAGCAGAGCTGGGTGCCAGCACTGCCCCCCTGCCATGCACAGACACGGACAAGCTCCGAGGCACACAGGGCAGGGAGGGAGGGCTGGCCGTGTCTGACCTGCAGTAAAAAGCCAAGGAGCAGGTGCCAGAGCGAGCAGGATGCATTATTCCAACTCCCCAAGCAGCACGCTGAGCACTGGGAAGGCAGCATTAGCTGCTCCGAGGGGATGGGGAGCTCTGCACTTCTGCTGGAGTGATCCTGTCTGGCCTAATTAAATGATCTGCATTGCCAGACTTCTGGGGAAAGGCTCATTGTGCTCTCCCAGCTGGAGGAGGAGAACGCAACTGAGGCCTGCTGGAGGGCAGTAATGTGGAAGAGTCTCCCAGGGAGCTGGGATGTGTCTGATGGTTTTAAAAATGCAGGAGCAGCAGGTGAAGATAAAATCTAAGGAAGCATCATCCCCAGTTCTATGAAAAGCAGTGACCCACTTTCTGCTTTAGATAAAGGTATCACCTGCGGCTCTGGGGCCTCCTCAGAGCACAAGGCCAATGAAGAACCAAAAAGGAAAGATTTCCTGCAGGATAAATGGTACTGAAACAGAATAGGAAGCAGAGTCCAAATGAAGCTATGGCCACTAATAAGCTATGGCCAGTAAGATAATGGGTAGCTGAGAAGAGCAGCAAAATAAGCAAATGTTAGCCTAATTATGAGTTATAATTGCCAGCATCAAGCACTCAGGTACTGTAAGTCAGCTCACTGATTGTGGAGCCTTTTCATCCACTGTCTTCTTTTGCTGAGCTCTTGGAATAATTTTGTACTTTTGCTCTAACTCATAGCAAAACCTGCTTTGCCCCCCTGAGCCTGAAATAGTGTCCTGTGGTTCTCAAATGGGGTGTTCAGGGGGGATGTTTAGCCTGGCACAGTGATGCACAGCATCTCTCCTCCCTGCTTCCCCACAGGTGTTAAGTGCTAGGGAGTCCACAGATTTTTCTTTATATGGGTAGGGAGGCTTTTGTGTTTTCTTTTTAATATGACCCAATATAGTCAGAGGATGTATATATATAGATCATGCAGATTTTCAAGTGACAGCCCCACCTGTTTGGTGATAACAACATTAAAATACTTCTGTCAGTGAATTCAGGCAAGAAAAAAATATTCCTTGTCTTTTGTATTAATGTCGTGTTCTCATAACTCTGTCAATTGGATTTTTTAGAAAATGTTTTGCAAAATACCAAGAATAGCACAGTCCATTTAGACTGGAATGGACTACATCTGCCTGTAATGTGTTGTAGAAGGTGGACCCTTTCCTGCTGTGTATGCACACAATAAGTAAGGTTAAAATGTTCTATTTGAGAGATTTGAACAGAAAGAATGATAATTTGTTGGACACTGCAACAGAAAGAGTGAAAGTTATGTAACTAATTCTGGTGAAATGCATTCAGCTTAAAGATACTGACTTTAAAACTGGAAGCACAGAGCTCTAATAAACTGATTTAATCCATCAGTATCATAGCACATTATGTGAATAATGCAAAATCATGCAGCACACTGACCAAGATCTTTGCATCTTTCAGGATTTGTATCACTTCACATCCTTTCACTCATTGTGATGAGAAACAGACTTATGTTAAAACAGATGATCATAGCCCTGGCTCAGTCTATAATTGACATATGAACTGTGGTTTTCTGTGAATTTAAAATGAACATGTTAAAATGATGTTACATTTGGTGGCATCTTTTCTTGTGCCAATGTCAGCCTGAAACACCAGCTCCTTCATGAGGTCACCGGTTTCATCAGCTGTCAAAAATTTGAAGGTGTGAACCCCAAAAATGTGAACCCCTCAGTCCATCTGCAGATTGGACACATTTAATGACAATTCTTTTAAACTGTATTCTCCAGTAAAGCTCTATATCTGATCACACACCTAAATATGCAGTGTAATCTAGATAACAGGCACATGCAACCCTAGGCATCAGATTAGAGTTCAGTTAAATCTGCTTGCATGAACCTCAGGTGATGAATACCTACTATTGTTCTTCAAAGAAAAAGCCTCAGGATAAGAAATTTGTATATGTATATGATGTTTTACCTTGTGATTGCTGTATGCACACATCTGTGTTATTAAGGTCTTTTCCCGTGTATTTGATTGCCCAGTTTATCGTAGTTCTCTTTTAACCTTCCTCTCTGTCTATTTTAATATGTAATTCATTTTGAAACCCCCACTTTTTCTTCCTCAGCAGAGATGCAAGTTCTCAAAATTGTAAGGAGTGTGCATCAGTGGAAAAGACAGGGATCTGATTGAGCTGACATGAATCAAACTCCCAGCTGTGTGTCTGTATTGCTGCCCAAGTAATTTCTCTGCATCTCTTCCTTTCTGGTCTCTCCTTTCTCCTTGGACACACATTTCCAAGGCCTCTGCTCTGGAGAGAACTGGGGACTACAGCACCCACAAAATACTTACATCTTACAAAATACTCAGACACAAAACACAAATACAAAGAGTGTGTTCAATTTTTCTCGGCAACATCACCCACAAAGACAGGAAAGACTCCCTCTGGTTCACTAGGTTTTGGTTCAGATGAAATTCAGAACTGAAATTTTGCTACACCTTTTTATTGTTCTACACCACAGCAGTGATCAGAGCCAAGAGCTTTCTTGCAATTCTTTATGGAGTTAAAATTCTCCTATTTACAGTAAATCTCCACTTGATCATGCTAGTTCCAGGCTTGTTTAGTAGCTTTAATTTTTTCCCTTGGTGCCTCAGTGATGCAGAACCGATGTTTGCCCTGCTCACATCCTCCTGCTGTAGAGATTCCTGCCCTGGAATGAGGAGAACTCTGCTGGTGTCAGCAGCACAGGAGACATAGCCAAGTTTCCCTTGGCAGTTCTGGTTGGTCAGTACTGAAAGGAGGGAACTACATAAACCAAATGTGCCTGAACTGGGAAACTGAGAGCAAAGCCAGCAGGAAGTGGCTGAGGAGGGAATGCAGTCTGATGGAGATGCTCTTCTCTTTACTACGGCTGGACCTGGGATACAAAATCTGTGCTTAAATAAAATTGTGTAAAAGACTCCAGAAAAGACCATCTGGCTTCTTGTGGCACTTAGGCTCTTTAATTACTAGCAAAACCCACCCAAAACTATCTACAGACATTCATACCCATGGTGATGTAATATTTTGTTCTTGTTATTTATAATGGCAATAACTAATTCCAGATCAGATAATCCCTATCATTTAATGACCTCAGGCAATGCCAAGAGCATTGACTCCTCCAGCTAGTCACTGACTGCCAAGAGATACCTGTTACTGAAAGTCATTATCCTTAAATTCAAAGTATAGGACACCACTGTAGAAAGAGGAGAGGATGCTGCTCTGTTTGCTTACAGAGCCCCAGCTTGGAGTTTGTGACTTACTCATCTTTGTAATTACAATGTGTGAACCTACATGGGCACATATATCATAAAAACATTCCTTAGAGGCAGTATTTACATGATTTTTTCTTAGGGAATTTCTCCTTAGGTGTGACTTACAAACAAGGTAAGACTACAATTGCTGTGTTCAAAGTGATATGTATCAAAATTATGTTACAGCAGTGAACTGACCACTGGTCAGATTTTGTGGGTACAGAGGATATAGTGATGGGTTCAAGCTAAGAAATAGCCCTTTCCTTTCAAATACTGAGCCACAAAAAAACCCCAAAAAAACCCACAAAAAAAAACAAAACAAAAAAACCCCACCAAAAAACTGGTGCTCTTTTCATTATATGAAAAGGATGTAATGATAATATTCTCTTGAAAGATTTTTGACACATACTTGTTCCACCCTTGCTGCTGCATTACATGAAACAACCCAATAATATTAATATTTTGCATTCTACATAATTATTGATATAATTATTATAATGTTATTATATTTAATAATATATTGATTATAATTAATTAAATAAAAAATAATTAATAATGATTAATATGATTATTAATATAATTATTAATATAGTTATTTGTATACTTATTAATTTAATTATATAGAATGTACTACAATGTCCCCAAACTGCCCTGTTGAGGAAAATGCAATTTGAAGTGGCCATTGGTGGGAGAATCACATGTGAGCCTCAGCTGTGTGTGACCAGTACAGCTGCAGATGTTAATTTTTATAACACACCATCGAATTTAAAGATCTCCAGGTATTGAACACTTACAGTAATTACACAAAGTCCAAAGAAACTATTTGACATAAACTGCAATGTTGCATTAGTAGAATGCATTTGTACATAATTAGTGAAATATTGGTGTTTGCTTCAGTTTAAGAACAGAAACCTTTCCATTTTAGCATTTTTTCAACAAGCACTACTTGTGCAAAGAATGCCAATACTTTATTGAGATATCTACAATAACTTCCCCTGAAGCGGCCAGGTAACATCTGACTACCTGCACTCACAGCTACAAAGCAGATCCAGCAGTTTATGGGGCAGGATTATCATGTGAAAATGAAAAGAACAGCTATTTCAGTGGCTCAACATAGGATGCAGCATCAGCTATAATAGAAGGGTCCTGAATGGATCCTTGTTGGCTCTACAGCATTCCAAAGGGGTGGCCTAATCACCAAGGGCATCCCAAAGCACAGCTGAATTGGCAGTCCAGGACTCTCCACCACCATCTGTTCAGCATTCTGAACTGCCAGCCTCATCTTCTTCCAGCCCAAAAATACATTTTTTATGGCAGAAACGTATTTTTCTATGAGCAATTAAGGCAGCTCTAGGAGATAGTTTATTACCAGATGCACTTAAGTCACTGAAATGTTAATTGGATATTCTGAACCAGCCAAAAGGAAAAAAAAATCCATTTTCCAAAGTTTAACTGATTTAGAAAGCCTGGTAAAAACAGCTCAACCTACTGTCCTCAATAAAACAACTCAAATCCTGCTCTCCTGGTTCCCCAAGTGTGCCCTTTACCACAGCTATCTAGAAATATGCATGCAGATCATAAAATTACTGGTGTGTGGTAGTACCAGAAGCAGAAGCTCATTTGGCATGACCAAGGAGAATTTTCCATGGACACTGCTCGGTCAGGGAATGCTTTGGGCTGGAAGGGACCTCAAAGATCATCTCATTCCAATCCCCTGCCATGGACACCTTCCACCAGACCAGGCTGTTCAGAGCCCCGTCCAGCCTGCCCTGAGCATGGCCAGAGCTGGGGCATGGATCTGAGGAGCAAAGGGGAAAGCAGGGAAAGAAGGGGATTAATGTGAATTGTGATGAGCAGCACATCAACAACAGAATTTCTCCTTACAGTGTAACTGGACAGGATAATTTCTTAGTGGTACAAGCACTAAGTGCACCAGTGGAAAAAGGTATGTCTTTTGTGAAGTCTGACTTTACATGGCACACATCTGCTGTAATAAAGCAGATATAAACACACACACACACACACGTGTACATATATACATATATATATATATATGTCTGTTATAAATACAGCAAGTTCCTCAGAATTCCTGAGCAGGAGTGGATCAGCAGCACCTCCTGCCAGCTGCCCAGAGGTGAGGAGTGCCAGGCTCTGCCATGGTTCACAGGGCAGGACACAACTATAGGAGCAGCTCACAGAAGCTCTGACTCCTGAGCAACCTCCAGACAACGTGCTAGGAAATCAACAATGCTTCCAGTGGAAATTGGTCAATGACTTGGGGAGGATTAATCAAAACCATACAACCAAAGAACAAACAACTTTCTCAGTTGGATCACACCTCTCAGGAAGATCACCAGGTGTGCCTTTTCATCCCCTCATCTTGCCACCTACTAGATGTGTCATTTCCCTTTGGCTCCAAAATTAAAATTCCAGGGTTTTTTTATTGCTGACATGCTGCTAAAACATCACCCTTTGTAAGGCATGAAATTAAATGCAGTTCACAGTTTTAGTCTGGGGCTTGTTAGAACCCTGGTCACTGAGAATTTCAGGCTTTTTGTGCTGACAGACACTGACCCCCAAGAAAACTCTGCATTGACCTGAGGCCTTGGAAAAGGCTTCCAAAATTGAATGATAGAACTGGGATTATGGGTGTGCAGTTTAAATAGAAATGTGTGGTATCCAGGGTGGAAAAGTTAGAGTTTAAGGTTTTAGAATATAGTAGTGTATATAAAGCAAGATGGAGATTTTAGGGTGTAGGTAAGTCCTTATTTTTCACCTTCTTTTTCATGGGTCTGGGTGATGTTTTGTAATTGGATAGAAAAAGTCCACATTGCAGGCCACGGGTGGTTGGTTACTGAGTTAAAAGTAAAAATAATTTAGGTGTCATTTCTTAATTGAACAGTTTATCCCTAAAAGGACCTGTAGAGAAAGAGATAGAAGCCATTTTTTTACATTGTTAGCTAGCAGTGCTGTAGAACTCATGGTTTGTGAGACTTTATTATAGATAAGAATTAATAAACAGCTGAGTCCTAACACGAAACACTGTCTCGAGCATTAACCCTGACTCTGGCAGAAAAGAAGATAAACACACCAGGGGCTGAGTCTCTGTTTCCCCACATCTCTGACTGTGCTATGGCAGTGCATAAATCCTCTCTTCCCTCCTCTTTCCTGGTGGATGTTGGGATCCAGCCAGTCAGAACTTGCAGGCACTTGCAGAAGCGATCTTTGATTAGTGCTGTTTTTCTAGCAGTATAATGTTATATAATTGCCATTTTTGTACATCACCTTGGAAGTCCAGCCTAAAGCAGTTGGGTAATAATTGGCTCCTAAGTTTTTTTCCTTTAATTTGGAAATAAAAATGAATACATCAGCATCGCCCCCCACCCAGAAATGTCCATTTCACCCTTTGAATATATTATGACTTAATTTTCATTTTTAAATCACTCTCTGTCAGCTCTTGGCTATCAGTCCTCATTTCAAATATTCAGAGATATTAATCAGTTTCTTTCATCATCTACTGAGTGTTTATTCTACAAACCACTACTTTATAGTTTAGAAACCTACTTCAAATGGGGTTTCTTATTTTTTCTTCTTGAAAAAGATAGCTGTTATCAACTTTAAGATTACTACAGCAAGGAGAGTGAATAAAGCAGTGCAAAGAGGAGGAACAGTTTCTAGCACAGCAACAAATTCCCAGCAAATATGAGGGGGTTATTACAGGAGGCCGTTAAGTGGAATATTCATTTCTTGACAGTGCTGCAATTACAGAAATGTCCCATTCTTTATGAAATACATTCTGGAACCAAGGTATCACCTACCCGAAACCCTTGTGCATCAAGAGGTTAACATCAAGCCTGAGTAGTTAAGAGAGAGAAAGCCAAATCAATGAGCTTTGTACCTACAGGATGCTTTTGTTTTTCCACGCCTCTGTCTTCTCCATTTTCAGCAGTTTTACTGGCTGAGAGAAGCTATGGCATAGTAATGCTACCTGCCATTTAAAAAAACAATAAAAACCACAAAAAACCCCAACCAACCCAAGAAGAATTAAATTCTGCCAGTGCCCAATAAACAGACAGATCACCAGATCAAGGTGGGAAAATATCCTGGTGTTCAATGTTTGGTAATTTCACTTGGACAGCTGTCAGATGGCTGTAGGCTTCTCCAAATGCAGATCAACGTGCCCACTACTCATTTTTGAGACTTAATTTTTAATTTAATATTTTTAAGAAACTCTCTCTTTGCCACAAATCCCTTTATGTTTGTTTCTAGCCTTTTCAATCACTGTATTCAAGGCACCCCGAGGAGCTGATTCTGGATGGGAGGAGTTCGTAGCCCAGCAGTTTTTTGGTTTGACTTCTGCATTTTAACTTTGCTATTTGCACAGGTGTTGTTGCAGCATGAATGTGAGATATTAGGGATACAAAATTGAGGGAATCCTATGATGTACAAACCTGAGGTTTGGCATTTCCACAGAGTTGTCAGATTCTTTCTGCGTGTAAAAGGAATTCTGCATATCTCTGGAGAAAAATGGTAACACTGCACATTATCTAGGGAAATAAAAACTTTCTGAATTGCAAAACAGAGCGGAGATCAAAGAATTGACAGAGAAAAGGGAAAGCAAAAAAGACTTACAAGTAAAATAGCAGATTGAGAGCTGTCTGAGAGACTTAGAGAAAAATAGAAGCACTGGTCCTATTATAGTAAATTAGAACAAAAAATCCTAGAGAATTTACAGGTAGTGTAAGACTGACATCAATTAATATTAATAAAGACAAAACCACACTTGAAATGCCTACTGAAATTTTAATTTATTACTGCTACTGATCTCTTCTTGCCCACAAATGCCCCAGGTATCTCACAAGGCATGTGAGACTTGTGAGCTCTGTACACCAGGACTCAAGGCTGAGATGGCAAACTTAAAACACAGATGGACCTTAGTGACAAGACTTTCCTGCCTCCCTAAAATCAGAGGCTGTTTGGCAAGCAAAGTTACTTCACTGTAACATTTTAATTAGTTTACCTCTTCTCAAGCTTTCTGACAGATGTAGATTTTAAAGCGGGATTTGAATGAGAATAGTGTATCTGGCAATAGATGCTGCACCTAATGAGTCTGGCATCTAATCCATGTTGGTTTGCCACAGGAGATAAGCTCCTGAATCACACCTCAAAATCCAGAAGCAGTGAAAAGAAACCTTGTGTTATTTTTCAACATGCCCTCACTTTTCAGAACATTACAATTCCTCAAGATCAACAACCATTTATGCACAATGTAAATATCACATTTCTAAAATTACAGCGATTATGTGGCCTTAACACCCCTGAGAGTTCTGGCCTTATGTTTACTTCCTATAAAATACCTCACCAAAACTTCTCCAGCCATCCAGAGACTGCATCCAGCGTGATGCCCTTGGATTAACTTGTACCAGAAGAGGTTTCAGTGCACAGGAAAGCCAACATATACCTTGTTATGGGGGGTGGTTGGTTGGAGACAGAGACAACACAAACACACTGAGCATCCTCAGCAGACAGCAATGAGTTTATTATGGCTGCCCTTTTTGCAGGAGGTTTGAATTTCACTGGTTTAGAGAGCCAAGTGGTTGGGATCTCTCTCTGCCCAGATCTCTGGCTGTGGTGTGTCTGCATCTAGGCTTGAACAGGGTTGGCTGAGGGTGCCTGTCTGAGTGCAGGTCTGTCCTGTCACTGCTCACCCAGGGACTCCTTCTACCCCTTTTCTAGAGTGAGCCAGGTCAGCAGGATTGGATTTGTTATGGCCAGATTTGTTTTACCCAGCTACAAACAAGCTGTACTGTAACAATACCTGGAATCCAGGTTTGGAGAAATAAGAGCTATAAATATAGGCAAATTCTGCAGAATTCAATAGTGTTGCCAGCATTTATTTCTCTTTAATTAAATTTTGAGCTGGATGATGTGACAGATTCCCCTTGCTATGTCTTGTATGCACACCTTCTATATTTTTTAAACCTCTTCTTCTCCTTCTCCCACTCCCTACAGACTCACCAAGACATAAAAGGAATCCAGAAAAAAACTTGGCATTAAGTTCTTATCTTTGAAACCTCGAGGGTGAGTGGATTTGAAATCTACAGTAAGTTTTGCAAGAGCTGAACATATGGTGATAGGAAGTTTTATGTGTGTGAAGACCAGCTCTGCTCTCTCCACCAAGAAATGTGAGGAGCATTAAAACACCCATTTTTTCTTAGCATTCCCCTTCTATATTGTCCTAGAAGCAGGCATATTACACCTTTTTGTCTAATAAATAGTCTAAAACACTTCCCATTTTTCACATCCATAAACCTAGGTGCTTCAGGATTTTTTTGCAAATGAGCTTTTACAGCTGGCACTCAGTAGCTAGATGTGAACCCGACAACCAAACTTCTCTGTACCTGCTGCTAGTGCCACAGGAACCCTTGTCAGACTACAAAAATCAAGAGATTTAAAACAATAATTGTTTCCAAACTCTCATTTTCTCTATTTTCAGCTGACTGACATCCATTGCCATGGAAACAGTCGGAGAGCAGAGTAGCAGGGATGCAATCTGACCCAGAAGTTCTAGGGTTCTTTCAGCTCCCATCACACTGATAACAATTTTCAAGAAGTGACCTCTCTATTTCACCTTTAACAAGAATCAGGAACACATTACCTACTCATGCAGTAAAATTGAGCTAAAAAACTGCTTCTGATTTTTAAGCTGGGCTTCCAGTTCCATCACTGAATTTCCAGGTGTATGACAACCCAAGCCATCTAACACCTTCAGCACAGCCACCACCTCCTCCCAGGGGTGTAAGAGCTCCTGCCTCGGGTGGGGATTTCCACCTGCACAGCTCACTCTGCTTGCAACCCTACGAGCACTCAGCTGCTTCTTTTCATCCTGCCCACGTTGTGTCATTGGGATCTGAACAAGACAGAAACAGAGCTGAGCAAACAGAGCCAGGCAGTTCTCAGGACAGCAAAAGATGAGCACTGTCATGCTTGGCATGAAAGGGAACAGATGCAGCTACCCAGAGTGCAAAGGAGGAGTCTGGAGTCAGACCTGAAATTCAGATACCAGCCCTGGAACACTTTCTGCCAAGCACCACCACTTCACTATCGAAGGTTTTAATATATTTAAATATTCTTTAGATAAAACTTAAATATTTTAAATTCTAGATGACAGCAAGTATTCTGGTCTTATGATCACAAACTTTTATTTTTGTCACTGTATTTCCATAAAGCCTCAAGATATTTGTACCTACACTTTCAGTGCTCAGCTACCACAGTGCTGATCCAGAGGCATCACAAAGCTCAGGGATGATGGTGATTTTCCTTCATGGCTGCTATTTGGAGAACCAGTACCAATTGCATTGCAAAGATGCTGCACACACTTGAAATAGACTTGGGGCACCAGCTGCTCCTTGAACAACAGATTGTCCATGTAACATCAACATCACACTTTCATTCTGCACTGGGAATAACTTTGGAGAGGACACCGAGAAACTTCTGAGCTGGGGAGACACTTTTGGTACTCAGGCTATTTCCATTCTAATTTTATTCACTGAGAGCTCTGTTGAGTCTACACTAAGTACTCAGGGAAAGCTCATCCTGAGTTTCTTTTGGGGATGCTCAGCAGAAAAGTAGCATATTTTTTTCTCAGGTATTTTTTTCTCTTGATATTCAAGATTTCAAAAAGCACCTCTATAGCCTCCCTGCATTTTCAGCATGGATTGCATTGTGCACTTCAGAGACTTTGGCTGTGATACTTTCATGCAGCTTGCCAAATGCTTCGAAAGGTCTCTGAGTTTGTGAACTCAAGTTCAACTAATTAGAGTGAATGGAGAATTCTGAATTTATGAAAGCCATAGGACATCAATAAAACATAAAGCCTAGCAGGTCAGTCCAGAAGTCAGCAAGTCCATTTGGCAGCTACTGAATAATGCCAAGAATGAGGAATGCCAAATAGCAATGGGAGCTTATGGCAAGAACAGACCACTCACCCACACATTCATCGTGGCACAGAGAGACCCAGATTGACCTTTGTCCCTAAATCACTCCAGACCAAGGCTGTCCCTTCAAGGGGCACTTCCGATGTGCCACCTTATTTTCTGAGCCATTCTGCACCCACCAACCACAAGCCTGGCTCAGTAAATGGGGCACTGGGATTGTGCAGGGGTTCCATTATTTCCTAAAGTCCCCTAGCTGAGTGACACTGGAAGAGCCAGCCTTTCCCCATAGCCCTGCAAAATCATATTTATCTCTGCAGAGTGAGATTACCTGATAGAAACAAAAAACCCAGGCATTATTTTCTTAGCAGGCAACTAAATAAATTAATCATCTCAACTGAGGAAAAAAATACTGTCTCACAGATTGTTGTGGTATCCAACTGTCCCTACACCAAAGCTATTTTAATTGGAAATCTTGAAGGGCAGGAACTTTCCTGCAGCTCACAATCTGAACAAAGTAAGTAACAATTAGAAACCAAATAGGTTCTATTAGCCCCTACTCCTTCAGCTCAGGAGAAAGAGGAAGGCAACTATTCTTTTTTTGGTGTGTAATAGTTCTTCAACCGTGTCTGGGCCAGCAGCCAGCCCGTGGGTGTGTGTGGCTGTCTGGCACTGTGCTCTTACACAATCCTGCAGGGAATGCTCCTGCTGGGAGCTCTGCTATGGACAACTGTCTTTGCCATCCCAGACTAGCTGTGCAATTTCCTCACCTTTTCCTGCTTATCTGGCCCCAAAGCATTTTGGGGTGCTATTTACACCCTCATGATTTTGGCAGGTTCTCACAGAGGATGGGTTTTGTGCTGCACAGACACAGCAGAGGCACTGTCCAGCCTCAACGATCTCCTGATCAGAACAGACCACACATAGATGGGAAGGAAAAGTCTTATTTAGAGTTGCTACTGAAATTTGCCATCTCTGTGTTCCCCAAGTCCCTTGTTCACTGAGGTGTGTGCTCTGCATGACCTTGGGCAGGATTTTGTCAAACAAATCCACTGTGCAAGTGGTCTGACAAGAGGGCAATGCCTTCAGCTCTGGCTCAGCCACCTTCAGCAGCAGCTCAGAGCCCTCTGCCTTGTGCAATTCACTCACTCAGCATCAGGATCTGAGCTCAATGACCAGTCACCAAAACAGGTCCAGGTCAAACTTCAGGCACTGGAAAGAACTGGGAAATAATTGCTTACAGTTAATCTAAGAAGGAAAGAAAAGGCAATGAAGAGAAAGAGATCCAAGCAGAATAAAAAAAAAAAGGAATTTAATTTCTCAAAACTATCTGAGTGAGATTTTGATAAAAATCCTAATGCAATTGGCTTTGTTGTTGAGAAAATACTGTGTTGTTAATTTATGAGTTGGGCTGTATTGAGAAGCAGAGAGGCTGTTATTTGTTCTTTGTTTCTTCTGGGTTATGAGGGGAGGGATTATCAGGAGTAATTACTGTCTGCTAGGAAATATGGCAGATTAACAGAAGGGAGAAATGAAAGGCAATCTACACACATATCATATTTACTAAGAATGTATCTTCTCAGGGCCAAGACCATGTTGGTGCACTTCAGCTGCCATCTCTAGTGCCAAGCATGAACCTTGGACACCCTGCCAGAGCACATCACATTTATTGATGGTAAGAAACTCAGTAGAAATCATTAAAAGAACACATGCAAAGAAGTCCACAAACATCAAATTTTGCATAGAGAGCTGACAGAAAACAAAACAGAGAAAATTGACGTGGGGAGGCAGCAAACGAGCAAGAATTCTGATAGAACAGAGGGAGGTTGCTCTGCTCAGCTGCACTTGTGTGGTTTGCATCGACTTTTCACCAAGGTGAAAAATGGCTTCAATCAGGTCCTTGGGGCCTGTGCTTGGCTCTATCAGCCTCTCTATTGACAGTGAGAAAGTCATTTCACTTTGCTGGGAAATCAAAGTACGGGGTGGAAATGGCAAGATGTGCACCCTGACACCAGAATTATGGGGACTTTTGGCCAGTGGAGTCAACAAAGTCTGTCTCAGTTCCCTCTCTATAAAATCATGAGCCTCTCTGCCTGCTTGGCTGAAGGAACACTTCTCCAAACACTCTTGCTCTCAGTGAGCTGGGTATTTTTCCCACATCATCAGCTCCTAAAAATGTAATTCTGGTTTGTTGTTTTGCGATGAAAACAAGGCAGCACAATGCCAGATACAGGAGAGGCAGATGACACAGGAGAATGGCAGCCTCCAACTGGGGCACCCAGCCAGGCTGCTTGCAGCACTGACAGCCAATCTGGCAGCTTGAAGCATCCATCCAGGATCAGGCCATTATTCTGGCAAGTTTAAATGTTTGCCCTTAGCAGCCAGAAGCACCAAATATTTCAGGAGGAGATAAATCCTTCCCCCTTCAAACAGCTAGTCAGTTGTCCTCTTTTACATTAAAAATGCTACTCCTAACTTCAGCCCAGGATTACTGGAGCTTAATGCTTATATTTAGTCTTGAATAATGGTACATTGCAGTATTCCTAAATCCTTTCAAAATCCTACAACATTTGTTTGAAAGTGAGAAGTTCCCCATTGAACACCCACCTCAGTTATTCCAGCAATCAAAAAAAAATTACCCATGGCTTGGTGCACAGAAGAGAAATCATTTCCAGTTATTCCTTTAATATTGATCATCTATGGCTTATTGCTGACCACCTCTCAGATTTCAGGGTCTTCGTGGGCATTTCTCACAGTTTGTGAAGCTATACATAAATAGGTTTATATTTCTGTGTGTTTACAGTGGCTTCATCTGGCAGACACTGCATGAGCAGAGCCATCTCAGCTGTGCTGTAATTCCGTGTATTGGGGTGCTCAGCCTGTTCAGCCCTTGGGGAGGGATGGGACATTGGTTCTCTCCCTTCAGTGCTCCAGGATTCTCCCATACCCCAGGAGCTCTGTGGAGGGCAGGGGAGCAGTCTGGCTGCAGGGCAGGAAAACATTTGGGCATAGAGTTGGACTTACAACATAGATTAGATCCTTCTGCAAACTGAACTTAAATCTTGTTGGCAGGAGGACCAACAGAATATCGATCGTGTTGGATTTTCCAACTGCCAAGATTTAGGTCTGCTTCAGAAGAGAGGCAATTACTAAAAAAGAATGAGATCAGAGTTCATGAAGAGCAGCAAATTAGCCAGCAGTGGAAACTCCCAAGTATTTAGATTTATCCACAAGTTACACAGATAAAATGTGCAAGTCTGCAGAGATTCATAGTAGAGCTTTGTCTATGAAGCAAATTTTTTTAAAATTAGGAGTACTACATCCAACTTGAAAAAAACTGTCATACATGACTTTTAGAACAGATGTTTAGGTGAAAGACAAAAATAAAGAAAAAACTGGACCTTTCTGTTAAGGAAGCAAATAAAAGCTTGAGAACCCAGTCTGCTAACCCATGACACTACCACACACCTAGCACAGTATATTATATATAATAGCATGGAAGTGCTAAAAGAAGTTGAAGCTTTTTATTATTACTTATTACTTAAGATATGTTGACAAATAATATTCCACTGATATTTAGTCATCTAACTATAGATTTTTATCCAATATTTTTTCATCCAATACATTTTTCCCAATATCCAAATAAGTACATCTCCAGGAATACTTTACAGAATTCAGACATATGACTTTGAGTTGAACAAGAATTTTCTTCTTCTAAAGACTTTCACTGTAACCAGCTGGCACCAAAAATGTTCACATTTTGTGGAATCATTTCAGTTTCAGGAAGATTCATCACTGAGACAGCTGACAAATTCCTAAGGCCACTAGAAATGGGCCATTTTTAACCATTTTTGCCTTGTTCTTTTAAAGTTACAGGAAGAGGAAACAGAAATTTCTCCATATTATTTGATTTTTTAATTATTTTTCCTTTTTAGTGAAAGAAAATCTGGAGCTGTGAGGTGTCTGGGGTTTGGATTTTGTTAACGGGTACACAGACTTCAAATCTCCCAAGGCTTAAGAATTTCTTTGCCAAATTTCAGCAACGACAAACTATTTCATGTCCAAAGTATAAATCTCAAAAATTCAAACCTGTAGTGACAGGAGATGTTATGATAATGGAAATGCAAAATGTTAGCACCGCAATAAAATAACAGTAGCAATCTTTTCACCTCATCAATGGGTATCAAACGAAGAAAACCATGAAAGCTTCAAACATAACCTTTTAGTTGGTTTATCAGGGCATGATAAAGATGTAAATTCTCAGTTTACAACTATAATGTTACAAAGAGGCTGTAGCTCTTTATCAAACTAAAATGAACCAACAGAATGAGAAATTTGTGTGTTTACTACACAAAACAAACTCCATATCTGAGTCACTGTTCACTGGCACAGGGTAAGACAGTGCAATATATTTACTGCCTTAGCCAGCCTTTTTTTTTACAAACATTTGGTTCCTCCTGCTGGTCAACCTGCCCATTTAATTTCACTCTCTGGCATAATAAAGGCTTTTCCTAATAGTTGCCCCTGGTTTACAAATCATTAACAAGTATGAAAGACAAGGAACTGACTTTTCCATTAATTTTATTTGGAAGAGCCGACTCTAGTAGAGAAAACCCAGATAAAGCCTTCCCTCCCTCCTAAACCTTTGAGGTCTGAATTTCCTGCAGGCAAGACAGAACCAGAGTGAGAACAGCCATTCACAGGGACTCAGCTGGAATTTGTGCTGAGAGAAGCCTGAGCTCAGCTCAGCAAAGTGCTGATAATTAGCGCTGAACCTCCTGCTCAGCAACAACCTCGTTCAGGGAGGTTCAGGGAGAAGCTCAGCCTAAAGGCAAAGGTGACAGAGGTGTGGCTGTGACCACCTCAGCAGGTCCAAAAGCCACCCCAGTGCCACCTGAGAGGCTTCCCCTGCTGCAGTGGCTCAGGAAATGCCTCAATTAAACTGTTTAGTGAGATAGGTCTGACACCAGGCTTTGCCCCAGGCTGCCCATTTCTCATCTCCTATGATTTGTCTCCCTTCCACTCCCCTAAATACGTATTTGTTCCCTACTCGCACCCAAAAAATTAATCTGACTCTCTCAGTAAAGCAGGCTTTCGGCTTTGAAGGCCATGAGGGGACTTCAACTAATTTTCATCATTTATTAGGTGATTGGAGGCAAATTTTTCCAGGCAGGTGTCTACGGACACCAAATGACTGATACATAATGTGACCCAACATATGTGGCATCCTTTGTCAGCAGGGACACCCCACTTCCATCACAGCAACTCAAATATGGTTTTTAAAGGACCAGTAAAGCTACACACTAACTATTAAACAAGACAAGAAGAGAAGAAATCACCTGTGAGCATAAACTGGGAGATCTAATGAAGCAGGCAACAGCACTTTGGGTAGTTGCTTAATCATTTTAAATGGAGTAATTTTGGAAATGAAGCAGGTCATCTCAGAATATTTGCTGAATTCTCCATCTTAGGTTCAGCTCACCTGGAATATAATAGTCAATGAAATTTAATCGGTCAGGAAGAAATATGCTTCAAGTTCACTGAATTTTTTCTTCCTTTCAATTTCCTTTTAGCCAGTTCAGCTATGCTCTTGAAGTGGAGATGGAATATTATTGGAAAAACTACATTAGGACGACCTTTCAACCTGACTGCAACATATATAGAATAACCTGTGGCTTCAGCTTTGGAAAATTTTGATAAATGAGAGAAAAAATACAGGCAAATGTCTGCAATAATATTCTAAAAATAATTTTAAATAAGAAAATATACTTGAGACTGTATTTAAAAGGAAAAAGCTATCAGCAAACAGACAGAAACCAAAACTAGTGCTGTCCCACATCTAACAGCACTCAGCCTTTCTTTTCAAAGGCATACTCTTGCCTATTTAAGGATTATTCTTTTTCTACCTAATCCCCTTTGGACTAGCACAAATCCAGCATTTGAATGTGAAGCCAGCAGTATCCCCTGCAGAGGCTGCAGCTGCCACCTCAGAAATAGCATTTCTTTGGAAATTGGGAAACAGCCTCACCTTTAACAATCTGTTAGAGATGGTATTCCTGGGGTGCAATCCATCCTGGTTTATGTGTGATCATTGCCCAATTTGTTCTTATTATGTTATTAGTGCTGAAAGATGTTTTCCATTAGAGGGTGCAAGCTTTCAAGTTCTTGCTGGCTAAAAGATGAAGTTAAAGACTTTCAGCTCTTGAGGGAGAGACATATTTGCAAACATTCAGTCTCTATGGAGCAGATCTCTTTTGCACAGTAGCTTTATGGTTTGGATTTTCAGGTGTTGTATACATGAAAAGGAGCTCTCAGTCTACCCAGGATCTTTTAGCATCAGCCTTAATAACATGTTAATACTTCACAAGAAATCCGATCAATGTATTTAAAATCAGAGTTTAAATACAAGACTCACCAACACCAGCAGCAGCGATAGAAAGAGCTGATTCACAGGAGGAGTGGCTGGTGCCATATATTTCATTAAACATTGGCTCCCAGCCCAAAGGAGGTCTGGTGGCAGAGTCCAACAGCTGCTCACTCCATTTTGGTTGCTTTCACGGCCAGCATGAGCCGAGTTTGGGCAAACCACAGCTCCAGCCAGAGCTCCCAAATGTCCTCATCACAGCCAACACCTGCACTGCCAGGCACATTCACAAAGCCAGACCCTTGACAGCCACAAACAATGCCTCTTTTATTTCCCTGCAGCTCTTCTGGGCTGAGATTAAAGGAACTGGGTGCTGCCTGCTGCCTGGATACTCATCCCAGAACTGCAAGAGCTGTGAGCCTTCAGGCTTAATCTGGCACTTACTGCCAGGTGCAAATCAATAAAACAAGAATTAAAGAATTAAAATTAAGTATGTTCCTAACTTGCTGAGGAATTGCTTATTCATACCTTGAGCTGTCATTTTATTTTCCTCAATAAGGAAACAAACCCCACATCCCTATTGCAGCACCCTTTAACTTGCCTGTGGAGAAACCAGTTCTGGTAAAGCACAGACAGCTCCAGGTCCTTCACAAAGATGTAGAGGCTCTCATTTTACAGATGATAAAGTGAAGTGACTGCCCAGTACCACACTGAGTCTAGAGAAGACATAGAACTAGAATCCAGACCTCCTCAGTGATTGGTTTTCCTGGTACATTCATGATGGACAGACAATTTGGTAGCAATCCTGCAGGAAGCCATCTCCTGCCAGTTGTTAGTGTAAGTAATTGTAAAGAAAGTGTCACAGGCCAGATACTCATACAGTTGTGTGCCTGTACTGAGCTAGACTTTCGTGAGATCAAACTCACTGAATTTTTTTCATTTCTAGTGACAAGAATTAATTCCCTTTTTAACATTACGACCTTTGCTCTCAGAAAACTGAGAGCAGTTTTACTGACCTTGAGCAAAACACAGTGCCCAGGCATGGGAACTCGACTCCACATGCCCTGCATTTGCAGCAGGGATGTACTTTCTGCTACCCCCATCCAAACCTGACAACTGCCAGCTTCCAAGTGAGAAACACAAATTTCAGGTTACATCAAGGCAATTCTGAGTGTGAAACCATCCAGTTATGAACTGCTATTTCCAAAGTACAAAGCTGCTCATTTATCCATTAGAACCCCAGAGGACTTCCCTATTCCCTCCTGGAAAATACTGAAAGGAGCTACAACAGCAGAATAAGGTAATAATACCTGGTTCTCACACATATAAGCTCATATGGCTCTATATAGAGGAATTAGGTTGGGGGGGTTTTGCGTGTGTGAGGGTTTTTTGTGTTTTGTTGTTGTTGTTGTTTTATAAATTAATTTATTTAAATCATTATTCAAGGAAACATATTTTTCCTTTGCTGGTTGATATAGCGCATTTTCCCCCAGTGTTTCTACAAAAGGGTTTTGGTGGATCAAAGTTTGACAGCATAAATCTTTACTTTGGGGTTAATAACTAGGGGGCAAAATGTCAGAGAAATTTATTTTATACAAAGTTTAGAAGTTGCCAATCCTTTGTGTGATTTTGACAATTCACTGGTAATGAGCATTATCCTCAGCACAAAGTTTCAGAGGATTAACTGCGAGCCTTATTACATGTGAGATACATATAAGATAAAGCCACTGGAGAACATAAATATACCTTTTCCCCCCTCTAAGTTTATTGAATTTTTTGTTAGGTTTACCAGGATTAATGAAATAAACTATTTCTTTATTCTTGTACAGAAGTTTATTACCTACAATAATAACAAAATATTCTACCAGAGTTACATGATTAAATGAGGACAGCACTCTCAGCACTTCAAAGCAGAAATACACAATATTATTTTAAAGTCATCTTTCAAGTATATACAATACAATGTGAATGTGCAAGCCTATGGTGTCTCCAGTAAATATCTCAAACTATTTGAGCCACAAATGCTCTCAACATTAGCAAGAGAACAAGAAAAAGACTTGAAAAAGTAAACATTGTTTGTAAGGTGAAGACTTAAATAGGCTCCAAAATGAACTATTTAAAATGAACAAATAGCTCAGCTAGCTTAAAACAATCACATATTATCATGCAAATTGTATTTTTAACTTTAAAACTTAAACAGATTAAAAAAATGCTATTCCTGCCTTAAATAACAACAGCTGTCAAAACCCAGGGCCTCTTCCTATTGCACCTTGGCTCTGCTAACCAGACTAAACAGTTCTCCTCTACTCCAACACATGAATGAAAAACAACTTGATCAACCCAGCAATTAGAGTATAAACTCTAATTAAATGTAGGCAGCTCACAGGACTGGGCCTAGATCCCTAAAACATGTTCCTGTTGTTAGGCACCATGGGAATGAAGGTCTGCTACAAACACAGGAGCCAAATCCAGTCTGATCCCAGCCCAGGTGAGGCTCCCCTTGCCTGCTGTGCCAGTTCTGCCAGGCACCAGTGTTCTGGAGCTGCTGGGATGGGTGTTACCATCCCCTGACAGTGCTGTGTTCAGTCATACACCGAGCCCACTGCTGGGGAAGCGCTGGCTCCTCATTCCTTGGCTACGTGGAATTACATCAACAGCACTCCAGTTATCAGCTCAAGTCCAGCCTTTTCCCATAAAACACATTCATATATAAGCAAAGACATCCACGTGCTGTTCTATTACTAAAGGAACTGGTAACTACCAGCCATTTTGGAACCATTTTTCCATGGGTATGGCTACTTTTCTAAAAAGGGAAAGGTATATCAATATTCAAAGAGAATGATATTTAAATGTTCTGAAACTTAAAGGACACTTAAACAGTGCCAAGTAGTGTACGATCCACCCAAAATAAATCTGAAAAGCCATTTAAGTCACTGTCCAGCAGGACAGCAGACTCTAATCCTAACTGCAATTAAATGCCCTTACACTTTTAAGTCTGAAGTCACTGGATTGGCCCCTGTGGGCAGGGAGATGAGAGCTGTGAAAATCAAAATTCATCATTTGAGTGATTCTAAGCAGATGGCCTCTGTAAATCAGGGAGGTTTTGATGCCTTGAGCAGCTCAGCCTGAGTCTGGGCTGGGTTTGGCCAGGCCGGGTTGGGTTTGGCCGGGCTGGGCTGGGCCGGGCTGGGTTTAGCCAGGCTGGGTTTGGCTGGGCCGAGCTGGGCTGTGCTGAGTTTGGCCGGGCCAGGCTGGGCTGGGCTGGGTTTGGCCAGGCCGGGCCAGGTTTGGCTGGGCTGTGCTGGGTTTGGCCAGGCCGGGCCAGGCCAGGTTTGGCTGGGCTGTGCTGGAAGTGCAGCTTGACGCTGAGTTTGTGTTTGGTGCACAGGACACTCAGCTCAGGGTGAGCTCCTCCTGCCCAGGGAGATAGGGGGGCTGATGCAGCTCCCAGCCAGCACTGAGGTGTCACTGCCTGGGGTTCCTGCCTGGAACTGGAAGTGCCACAAGTCCTTGTGTGAACTTCGGGTCTGTTTGACATGAGAAGTATTTTGTGGAATAGCTTTCTCTTAACAAAATCCTGAAAGATCTCAAAAACCCCAAAACTCAGGGGTAAGTTTTCCACAGGTGGGATGTGCCTGGGTGGAAGCCCACCTGATTCCAAACAAGTTGAGGTTCCCAGTGTCTGAAAGAACTCAAGGTTTTTTAAAAACCTCCTCACAGAGTCCAGGAGCTCTTTTTACTGGGATCACAATGCACCTTGTGCAAAACAAGGACATGGGAAAAAACAAGGCCTTCAAGGTTTTCTTCAGAATTCCCAATATCCAAATCTTCCCTTTGACTCTAAGCTTAACTACATAAAGTGTACTGACTTCTGACTGCTTCAGCATCCTTACAGAAGGTCATGTTTAAATGCTTTGCATCTTACATATAAATGTTACTTCACTATTTCATTGTTGATACTTAGATCTGAAATATTTAGTCATGAGTTTGCATTTAGTTATGCCAAAGGAAATATTCTATTTTCACATTCAGAACTGGAACAAAGATTTCTCTCCAACACTTGTTACTGCTTATTCTAATAGGTTGCAGCTTTAGTAATAGTTAAATATGAGAAATCACTGAGACTGTAGTCTCAGACTTTAAACTCTGTCTGGTTCCAAAATTCTTGAACCTGAGAGGAAGCACTGCATGCAAAGAGCCTCCAAGGAGGCTGTATGGTGAATCAAATCAGACTGCAGGAAATCAGCACCAAGAATAGCCTGAGATTTATATAAAAATCATCCTGACATGGTCACTGGCTAAGAGTACACGGCAGGAGGTGTTTACTGGAAGAAAGACTTTAATAACACCAACGGCAAGATTTTAATTTTGGTATTATCTGTGATTGTCTCAAAAAGCAGAGAGTTAACCCAGCAGGTCATGCACCTACCTTCACACTTCAAATGTGTGCCTCATTCCTATGGAATAGATTTTTTCACCTGAGTAGTAGATTAGATTGTATTAGCCACACTCAGAAATGAAGTAGGTTGAATCTATTTTAGCCCCAAACGCTGATTATCTCTATATTGTTATTATTTATTATTTAATTCCTTCTGGACCATAAGAGTCAAAGAAAAGAAATGATTATATATTTCTAAATGTTCCCTTATTTGATATACTACTTCAATAACACAGTAATTTTATTTTTATCTCCTAGAGAGATATAGAAACAAAGAAATAAAGAAACACAGAATCATAAGTTAGAAAATAAAAGCATAGTTTCAGCTTCTCAGAGCCTCAGAAATTCCATGGTTGTTGTCTAACAGAGATGTTCAAAGCCACCATTATTCCATAATTTCTAGAAGGCATCAACACAAACTCCTACTTTTTCTGTTCTTTAAAAAAAAAAATAAATCCAAAATGTACTTCACTTCTGAATACTTCCAGTGATCCTTGCTATTAAAATCTGTATTTCCCATTTTAATTACCTACCCTAGCAATATCAAAACCCTTGTAATTGATGAGATCTATTGTGATCATATTATTAATCCCAGTGAGGAGCTTCTGACTGAAATAGCTCTGTTGAGGTCAGTGGAATCACATGTGTGAATGATTTACCAGACCATAATCTGTCTGAGGAACTCAAAAAGCTCTGAGAAACCTTACATTTGTTAGCACTAGGCACAAAGATGGGATGGATAAAAATTTATGACATAGAAATGCAATATACCCCACTGAATACCTACTTCTTAATATACACATTCAGATAATGGTCTAATTTAGGGCCTTATAAAAACCTTTATGTGACCAGTTAGCATTAAAGCAGTGCCCACCCCAGTGCTCACAGCAGTGCTACTGGCCTGTATTGACCAACCAAGATGTTTGGGATAACTCTGGCAAAGATTCCTCAGTGCTTTTCCTTCTGATATTCTGATTTCCAGTGTGTTCTGAAAGGTTAAATTCTCCATATCTGAAATTTTCTTTGGGTTTTGGGAGGTTTTCCTTTAAAGGTCCAATAAAGCATGGCCTTGTCATTTCTGTGACCATGTTCTGGAAAATTTACAGGTTAGAGGGGTTTTTTTGGTTGGTTTTTTTGTTGGGGTTTTTTTGGGTTGGGTTTTTTTTTTGGTTTTTTTTTTTTTGCTTGTAAGAATTCTTTTGGAGGATCTTGACCAGTTCTATTATTTGGACCACAGAATGAAAGCAAGGCAGGATTTCTGTATCAAGTCACATGAAAAACCATGATCACATTTTTTTCTTTAGACACACCTCAGTTTATATACACTCAGATTTCACTCAGGTGTGTCATCTTCTAATTCATCAGTGTCCAACTTCCTGGCTTTATTAGGGCTCTTGGAATACTCAGGGTCTGGAAGTAAACTTAGAATTCAGTGAGAATTTTGTGTGGATTATATAGACACTGGTTCCTTTCTATGTATTTTATACTGTCAATAGAATTCAATAGTATTTGTTAGACAAATTTACTGGCAAACTTCATTGCAATTTGACCTTCTCCAGGGTCAACCCTTCCCAGAACTGCTGTTGGTCAATGTCTGTCTGTGCCTCAATGTAACTTCATAATCCAGAAAAATAAACTCTAGCACAGAATTTTTATAGGCTATAAATAATTGGTTTTAGATATCTATGATGCTACAGCAGGCAGACAAAAAAAATCATCACATCAATAGCAGTTTTTAGAGTATTCTAAGCAATATGATGAATGTTATGAACCTGAGAAACAACAAATTACTGACTCACTGTGTGCTTCATCTACAAAGGTGATTTCACATCACTTCAAGTACTCCCGAATTAACAGATTTCATCCCTTCAGAATTAGACCGAGTACAAGAGATCATGGAATTACTAAGGTTGGAAAAAACCTCCAAGATCATGGGGTCCAACCATTTCCAGCACTGCCAAGTCTGCTGCCAAATCATCTCCCTGCATGGCACATTTACACATCTTTTAAATCCCTCCAGGGTTGGAGGCTCCACCACTTCCCTGGGCAACCTCTTCCAAGGCCTGGCCACATTTCTGTGAAGTTTTTCCTAATATTCAGTCTAATCCAAAGGTATTTCCTTTGGTCCTGTCACTGACCTCCAGCTGGCTGCCCCAACCCCTACACCTCTCTCTGCCCAGAGCCAGGAGGTCCCCCCTGAGCCTCCTTTTCTCCAGGCTGAGCCCCTTTCCCAGCTCCCTCAGCTGCTCCCAGCAGCAGTGCTCCATTCCCTTCCCCACTTTACTGCCCTGCTCAGGACATGCTCAAGCTTCTCAATGTCTTGGAGGAAAGGTCCTAAAATGAATCTGTAGATCACAAAAGACTGCAAGAACATCATCCCTTCAAAAGAAAGTTGAAATAATTTATATTACAGTTATTATGAATCTGAGTTACAACATAATTGAGCTGCAACTTCTTTCTGCTTCCTAAACAGAAAACTCAGAATAAGGCACTCCTTGAAGGAACCACTCCAGTTCCAGCCCAGCCAAGGAAGAGCAGCCATTGGCCATCACAGAAACAACTTCATAGTCATTTTTTACATGATAGTCTTTCACCAATGCTGGTGTAAAGGATTAGATGGAAATTCACTTTACCCACTCCAGACCCCCAGCACAGCACATGTAACCAGTCCTACAGTCTCACCATCCCTCTCTAGCATATAACAAACCAGGAAATAGCCAACTCCAAACAATGAGGCTCCATCTCACAGCAAAAGTTATTGTAATTAGTCTCTATGTGTTTGACTTTGTGCAATTAAACTCCATTCCATTCCCACTTGTCAAGTCTACAAGGCCATATAAAATTTGTGGATGACAAAATGAGAAAGTATTGCCAAGTCCTAGAGGAAGACTGCATCATAATTCAGAAAGAATTATTCCCTTAAGGCTATCTAATCCTTCCTAAATTATGACCCAGTCCTCTTCCAAAACTGGTAACACTCTCTGACTTTGTGTCAGATACAGATTTTATAATTGTACCCACTTTGTTCTTGTAACAAGGTCACTAACTGAAATATTACACAGGGTTGCTCTCCAGACCAAACCTTGAGAAGCAGCACTGGTAACTTTTCATTCTGGGAACTTTCCCTTCCATAGAATTCACCCATGCTTCTACTTGAGCAAGCATTTTATCCACCTCATAATTTTTAATTAATCCCCATTTTCTCTTTCCTTAAGAATAATTTCCCTTGAGGAATTATGTCAAATACTTTGCTTAAATTTAGACAGATTAGGTTCATTGTATTCCCTTTGTTTAAGAAGTCAGCTATCTTATCAATTTATTTAATCAGTCTGATAAAACCTGCACTTGATGGAACTATATCCCAAGTTATTCTGTTTACCACTGAAGTCTTGATTGTTCTTTCATGCAAAACCTTGAGATTTTGCATCTCATCGGGGTCAAAGTCATGATTTCATGCATTGCTTATAACTCCCACTTTTGTGAGCATATCTTTTTGATTATTCTCCATGTTATGATATCAGTAGTAGAGGGACATACCAGCAGTAGCAAGGGACAGATTTCAGGCAGGATCGAGGCAGAGATTTAAGCCCAGTCCTTGGCCTCAGAGAGCTGGACATTAACATGAGTGACTGCTCCATAACCCCAGCACGCACTGTGGCAGAAATGTGAGCTGCCTTTAACACCTCCATCCACGAGTCCTGGCTGGGACAATTTGTTTCTATGGAGATGTGTAAGAGCATAATGCTCTCACTGAACCTTGGTGTGCCAGAAAGCGCAGCACTGCGAAGGTAAAAGATGGTCAGCTTCATCCATTTGGAAGAATTGCCCAAAGATGGGAAGAACAGTGAGGCTGGTGAACCACACCACAGGCAGGATCTGATCACAACCAGCAAGGAGGGTCTCACACAACGCTGCACACAACAAAGGTTCCAGGGTCAGAATTGCATAGAAATGCCATCTTTATTGCAAAACCAAACCTTTTTTACTGTTTCCACAGTGATGCAGTAAAGCACCCACAAATGACCACACTTTTCCTATCCATATGTCAAAGGAACTGCCACTACCCCAGTACAGAACAGTAGCACACACCCAGTGTAACTGCATGGGGAACAGACACTTCTACAAAAATAATCCTCCAGCTTCTAGCCACCCTCACAACAACCTGCCTGCAGACTTCCTGAAGCTGCAGAAACACCATGGAGATATTTGTAAGATCACTCAAATAGGCATTGTTATGATTTATTTTGATACTACCATACATATTACTGTTAAGTTTTATCACCTAAATTCTTTTTTAAATGAACAGGGCCCCACTTATATTGAGTTTTGGAATACCAATAATTTTTTTCCTCAGTAATTTTCTTTTCCCAGCATATTCAGCTGATGCTACCCACAGCCAGCCATAGCAGTTTCATCACTAGTGAACCCATGACTTTGCTGTAGAAAGGGCTCTGTGATAAAGTGACTTGAAAAGAACAACCACTGCTAAACTTAAAACGCAATCACTTTCTGTAAATACTCTAACATCCAGAGCTATATGGGAACATCTAACCACTCTAAAATATAGAATGAGTAGTTTTTACCTGTGAAAAATTCTATGGGCTCAGGACAGAGAATCTTTATCAACTATGGATTGTTAAGAACAAGTCACCAAGAATAAAACAGATTTTCTCATAGCCTGCATGAGCTCAAGAGCTCTACAGGTTATTGGTATTGATTCAACATTCAAAAGAACACTACCCTAATTCTTCCAAGAAAGCCTAACTCAGCAAGAAACACAGTAAAACCACCTAAGTCAGGCTTGGAATGCTACAATAATAGCAAGGTTTGAGTTATTTCAATTCCTGTCATTGTCAGTTTTAAGCACTAAGCACAGAGAGGCGACTGAGGAAGGAGAGAGATTTTTGAAAGATAGGAAGACTTGAGATACTTCTTGACTTCAGCCCATTCATTATTAATTGGTCTTTGATACACTTCAAAGATAAAATTGAACCAATGACCAGTTCAAAGCTGATGGGTGTTGATATCCTGGCTGAGAACCGTTTGAGAAAAGGTTAAAGGACACAAAGCGAGCCCAAGAGGATGAAGTAATCCTACTGATGACATGCTTAATTCATCTGAATTCCCACAGGTGGAAAGGGTAATCAGAGATACCTTAGTAAGGCCAGGCTCCCTTTCTATATATACTTTCTTTTGGTTTTTCATCACTTATATTTTTCAAAGCAGGTGTCAGTGCTTTGGATACCTCTGGAGGTTTACTAGCTATTTGAGAATGTATGTTATGAGCATAACAGCTTTCATGCTGATGTTTCATGTAAAACCCCCAACTTCTATCAATTCAATTAGCAGAAACATTAGAAAGCTTTTAAATGTTTTTCCCAGTGAACGAAAATGAAAATGAAATTTTCCATATTGGTTTGGATAAGTTGTTTTACAGTGACTTGGATAATATACCCAGCCAGAGAGCACTTCCAAATTAGATTGCACTTCAGGCTGGGGAGGAGAGGGAGAGAACATAGTACTGCTACCAAGAGGTATCCTTATAGTCATTAGCTGCAGAAAGGACTGCTTCAGAGGCTCCTGGAATGAGCAAACCTTTCCAGTAAAATAATGAGGAGTTGTGAACAGTTATCTGCTCTCTAATGAGAGCATTGCAACCTTTATGAACACACCAGCCACAGATCCTTCAGTCTTGCCTGACATATTGCCAGGTAGAAAACCACACACTGGGAGTGGTGAACTGATCCAAACAAAGGCAGCTGTGCCAGGCAAACCCACAGCGAGAGCAGCCTTTTCTTGTGGGGCTTCAGCTCCAAACCAGCTCCTTCTCTGACAATCATTGTCTCAGCTCTCCAGGGCATCTGAACCCTTTCTGCTCAGCTCACTGACAAAAACAATGAACACCCTGCTACTCATGTCGTGCCATAAATGTGCCAAAGCTGGCAGAATACAGAATTTGAGTGCTGTGAGATGCTGAGAGCCACGTTCACTCCTGCTCTCTTGTTCTGCTCCCTCTCCTGGTGTCCATCAGAGTGTTCATCGAGGGGTTTCCTGGGCCTCAACCTCAAGCTTTATTTCTCGTATTCTTTCATTCACTCCTTGCCAAGAAATACCTTTTCCCTCATTCTGAAACTCTCTTATACCAAAAAGTAGGTAATTTTTGGCAACAAGTCAGAATAAAGCACAAAAGGCAGTGTGTGCAGAAGACTTCCTTTTAGACACCATTACTGTCCTGGAATCCTGCATCCAGCTGTGGAGGCCTCAGCACGGGATCCACAGGGACCTCTTGGAGCAGGGCCAGAAACACTGG
>VWYP01022517.1:0-37095 GCA_013400435.1 Pycnonotus jocosus
TCAGTTCTGAAAGAGTTTGGGGTCCATCACCTGCAGAGCCAGTTCTGAATGGGCTTGGGGTCCATCACCTGTGGGGTCAGTTCTGAGATGGGTTTAGGGTTTGTCACTCCTGGGGTCAGTTCTGGATGGGTTTGGGGTCCATCACCTGCAGGGTCAGTCCTCAGGTGAATTTGGGGTCCATCACCTGCAGGGTCAGTTCTCAGGTGAATTTGGGGTCCATCACTTGCAGGGTCAGTTCTCAGGTAAATTTGGGGTCCATCACCTGCAGGGTCAGTTCTGGGTGGGTTTGGGGTCCATCACCTGCAGGGTCAGTTCTGGGTGGGTTTGGGGTCCATCTCCTGCAGGGTCAGTTCTCAGAGCTGTAGCAAGACCAGCCTCTCCAGGGTGTGAATTCTTCCCTCCTAAGCATTGCCTGGATTCAGGGAAAGGCTCCCAGTTTATCAGGACAGCTCTTTGCCAAAGTGCTGAACCAAAACAGGTTTTTCAGTGGGATTATCCCAAATCCTGCCCGATCCCAGTGTAACCCTGCTGGCTGTCTCTTCCTGAGGCCCTGAGAACCCAAACTCAGCATTTGTTGGGGGAGAGCTGCAGGAAGGAGCTGCAGGGAAATCAGCTGTGCTGGGAAAACAAACTGCAGCTGCTTTTCCCTTCAGATCCCAAATACAAATCCACAAGGAACATTCCCCATTGGAGCTCTCTGAGCTCTTCAAACCCAGCTCCTGGAAATGCCTCTCACCACCCAACTGACCCCACAGGACAGCTGAGCTTGGGGCATTAAAGGGTGCCCTGAGAGCTGCTGAGTTCCCTGGGCATCCTCCACTTCAGAGCTCCCTGAGGATGGCAGAGAAATGAGGATTTGGGTTAATTAACCCCATTAGCAACTGGAATTCCAGTCAGGGCAGGGCTGCACGCAGGTTCATCCTTTCAGTGTTTCCCTTTTCCTGGATCCTGAGGAATTTCCTTTCCTGCTCCTGCTGCTCTTCCATGGTTTTCCCCGTGTTGGTTCCTGCCCTTGGTTTCTGCTTTGCCTCTGCTTTTGCAGTTCTTTGTTTCCCCAAATCTTTTTGTGCTTCCTTTCTCTCCTCACCTGTGCTGTCAGCACTGTTCCCCTTCTCTCTCCTCAGCTCCCTCATTGCTCCTGCCTGCACTTAGACTCTGCTCCAGAACTTTTCTGCTCTGCTTTAACCCCTGGATTTCATGGATCTGATTCTCAGGAGCTGTTTGGCTTTTAGGAAGTGGATTTTATCCTTTTGTGCAAAAAAAATTTGGCCTGAAGGAAAGATCTTCCTCTCTTCTCTGTGACCTCCCCCAGGGCACCAAGGGGGACAGAAATTGGGAATGCACTTGGTGCTTCATGTCCATGAAATTTTGTAGGATTTTAAGGCTGAAATTGATGGCTCTGCCCAGCTCCAAGTTTTTGTAGGAACTCAGTTCCTGGCTGGAATTTCTTCTTCTTTAATTTTGCACCTTTTGGTGCTGTTTAATTAACCAAAGAGAAGAAATCAGGCCTGATTTTGCAAAAGGAGCTGCTGGGTAAAAATTCCTGCTCTGACTCCTCCAGCCTTGTAAAAATCAACTGACAAAAGTGTGAAGTTGAGGAGATTAATTAAAATGTCTGCTGGAATTCCCTGGCAAAGTGGAAGTGGAGTTTTAAAAGCAACTTCAGTAGCAAAGGGCTTTTCTCTCTCTGCCTTTAGTGCTGTGCCAAAGCTGCTTCATCCCAGTGCTTGAAGTTAAAAAATCTTGGATATCGTTAGGCTTTGATAAAAATATCTTGTGAAGGAAGCAAAGCAGGTGAATTTAAATTTCTGTAGCATCTCCACAATTTTCTCCTTTCCCTTTTAAAGGAGGGAAATGTGGAATTTTACATGTTTCTAAGAAGGCTGGGAGGCTTTAGTGGGAACAAATTGGCTCCTTCCAGGTCCTGATAAATTCAGGAGCAGTTCGTGCTTCATTCCCTAATTTGAAATATTCCAGAGCCCAGGCTGTGAAAGCTCCGAGTCACTGATGAGTTGTGGAACTAAAAATCTCCTCATTCCTGGCAAGTTCTGCTGCCAGCTCTTCAATTTCTTCCCTGAGAACCTGTGACCTGCTTTGGAGAGGCTTTCAGCTCACTGAGGTGTGCCCAAATCATCCCAAAATCAGGAGAAAACACTTTTTTTTTTTGCCTAAAAATGCCCTTTCTTTATTGAACTTCCTCCCAAACCTCCCTGTGGAAAGGCTGGCCCAGCTCCTTTAGCCTGAGAGATTTGTGAGCCTGGATGGAATTCCCAGTGCCCTGTGCTGCTCCAGGCTGCCTCAGACACTCAGGAGAGGAACATTTGACACACTTTGAGCAGATGGAGCCAGGTTTGGAACAGAAATAGTTGTGCAGCTGGGACCAAAGGCAGCTTTGCTTCAATTTTTAAGATTTTTGAAAGATAAAAAGCTGCTCAGTGAGAGGCATCAATGAATCCCTGCCTCTTGCCTGAGCTGCAAGTCAGACAAGCTTATCTGGGGCTTAGGAGTTAAATTTTTTTGGCTTTTATATCTGGTTTTGAATCAGGAAGAAACTGGCTTAGTTTTAAGGCACAAAAAGCCAATTTTTTGATGAAACCTGAGGGTTTGTGCTCTGCCACTTCTGTCACTGCTGCTTGATTTAAAATACTTGCATGGAGTCAATTTTTCTCGGGTTTTTTGTGATATTTGTCTTTGTTTCCCTAAAGGACAGCAGAAAGCAATTTAAGAAACCCCAAATATTCAAAAATCCCAAACAACCCCTAAAAACACCTTAAAAAAAAAAAAGAAAACAAAAACTAAAAAAAAAAAAGCTCTTTCTGTATTTCAGAGATTTGGGATAAATTGTGATTTGCATATTAAAAGACCTCCTCAGAAAAACCCCTAACAATTCCAGAGGTTTGGGATAAATTGCAATTTAAAAACCATCTCAGAAAAAAAAAAATAGCCTCACAGAATTCCAAAGATTTGGAATAAATTGATTTGCAGATTGTTTTAAGGCAGCACTTAAAACTGGAATTAAACTTGCTGTTCTGTTCCATCATTAGGCAGTTTTCCTTTTAATTTCCACCTCCCAATTTTTTATTTTATTTCTTGCTGCTGATTTTACCTTTGGACATCTGGGCTTTGCTTTGGGGCATTTCCATGCAGGGGAAAATTGCTGCCAAAATCTGCTTTGTTGGTTTTGGGGAATCTTGGAGGAACAACCCCGAATCCATGGAAATACACCCCAAAAAAACCCTCCCTGCCTGGATTTTGTGAACCTTTCTCACTTGGGCCATCATTTATTGAGTTTCTTATCATTTCTGCTGATGGAAATTAAGAGGAAATTATTACAACTGCTGGATGCTCTGCATTTTATAAAAGCTGCTGTGGAGGTCAATGTTTTATATTCTTCACCATCAGAACATATTTGTTTCTTCCCATCCCTCTAAAAGGTCTCAGTGTCAAACACAAAAAGCCATTTGCTTCACTTAAATACCTTTTTTTTTCCCTTTTTTTTGGTGCTGCAAGAAAACAGAAAACAAATTTCCTGAGAGTCCACTTTGATATTTCTGGTGGCCTCTCAGGGCTGACCTTTGTGTTCACACCAAGCCACTTCTCAGGCAATTAAAATCCCCGCTCTGAGCTGGCTCTTCAAGCCAATAATAATGATAATAATAATAATAATAATAATTAGTGCAGGAATTTATGAGCTCGGCATCAGGCTTGATGTGCTCAATAAGGAGATAATTTGCTTCTGACCCATCCTGGGGAGCTGCTGGGAGCTGTTGTCAACTCCAGGCTTTTCATTTGGGTTCGACCTTGGCAGGGAAATCAGAACTTTGCTGCTGAGCCAGAACCAACCTCAGTGGGCAGAGGGGTGAGAAAAAGCTCAAAATGTGGATTTTCTGCTGCTCTGGGCCCTGCTGATGCTGAGATCATCTCGTGTTTATCAATTAACTGGCACCTGAGGGCTTGGGGAGAGCACAGTCAGTCCTAAAATACAGCTTAAGGTGCTTCTGAGAGGGGTTTGAATTTATTTCCTGGTTTTAGCTCCTCTGCAGACCTCCCACAGTAGAAGGAGCAGCATTTTCTGGAGTGGGACTTTGATCTTGGGAGCTTGCAGCAAATTCTGTTCATTACCAAAAGATTTTGAAGGGTTCAGGTGCTGGGCAGGCTCAGTTTTGCAATGTTTGGGGTGTCTGTGGTGGCTTTTTGATGGGAAATCACCTTTCCTGTGTAAAACCAGTCGGACAAACAGGGAAAAGTGTCAAGAAAAGGTGAAATTGCAGCTTAATAAAAGATTAATAAACTCTGATTTCATGATGGATTCCAGTCTGGAACAACACTGGAATTAGTTCTTTGTGCAGTTCAAACTCTGAACGTTCCTCTTGAAGGGTCTGGGAGAAACCACATTCCTGAATTTATGGAATCCCAGAATGGTTTGGGTTGGAGGAGACCTTGAAGCTCCTCTCATTCCAAACCTCTGCCATGGGCAGATTGGATTGGGTTCCTCAGGGCCCCATCCAACCTGGCCTCCCAGGAATTCCAAGAACTTTCTTCAGGAGGCAGAGCACAGGAGCAGGAGTTCCTTCAGCAGGAAGAGGAGTTCCTTCAGGGTGAGGTTTCCCTGCTTTCCCAGTTTCCCCCATAACCAGAGCTGTTGTGTGCCCTGCAGACCCTCGGGGACTGATGGACGTTTCCGACAGCCCGGAGAGAAACCCCTGCTCTCCTGAGGAAGAGGACCAGCAGCTTTCCGATGAGGAGGCCCTGAAGGAGAGCGGCTCAGAGCGGGAACTCGATGGGGAGGGTGGCCAGGGGAGCCTCCTGGGCGAGGAGGAGGACGCAGGCAGGGCCCTGAGCCGGGGGGAAGAGGAGAACCACTCGGACGAGGAGGAGGAGGATCGGCTGAGCGAGGCCAAGTCGCAGGAATCCGACACCAACGAGCAGAGCGTGGAGCTGAAGAGCCCCAGGCCCCACAAGGGAGAGGAGGAAGACAGGACAAATGACCTGGAGGTGTCCTCTGTCACCAGGGAGCTGGATGAGCACGAGCTGGACTATGATGAGGAGGTTCCTGAGGAACCCAGTGCTGCTGCTGCAGAGGAGGATGGGGAGAAAGCTGCCGGGGAGGATGATGAGGAAGAGGAGAAAGGAGATGATGCCCCTGAAGATGAGAAGAAATCCAGCAGCAAAAGCGATGATGAGAAGGATGGGCAGGATGCCCTCAAGGAGAAGAAGAAGGAAGAGGATGATGGGGAAATCGATGATGGAGAGATTGATGTAAGTAGGCAGTGGGCACAGCCCTGGGTCAGAGCTGGGTGCCTCTCCCATTGAAATTCCTTCTTCTCCTGGTGGGAATATCCTGGGGACATGTAGGGAAGCACTGGAGTGTGCTGGGGTCACTGCTGGGGCTCCTCTGTCCTTCCAGGCCCCATTCCTGTGGGTTTCCAGACCCTGGGAAGCTCCTGGAGCCTCACTGGACAGACCCTCCTCCCTTTTCTTCAAAGAATTATATTTTGTATGTTTTTTACTCTTCAGAGTTCATTGACAAGTTTAATTGCTTTCAAACATGACATAATTTTTCCTCCTCGTGCCCATCCTGGCAGGTGATTTTGTTCAACACGTGTTTGTTCTCCAAAGGTTTTGTGTATTCCTGGATCAGTTAGAAGGAATTCCAGCATGTTATGGGCAGGAAAAAAAAAAAAATCCTGGAGTCCTGACTCCATGCCTGCTGCTTGATTAAAATATGAATGCTCTCCTTTGGAGCCTGAAGCATTCTTGGGAGCTCTCCTCACAAAGCAGGAGATGAATCTGTACCCTGGTTTTCATACATTAACTCATAACAGCATTCTCAGCTGCCTCATTCCAAGGAGACCTCCCAGAAATAAATACTTCCCCTTTTGTTGCAGACTTCACACAGCTCTTTTGAAAGCAGCAGAGTGGAGCTGGTTTCTCCCATTCATGCAGCACTGAAAGCCAGCCCCAGCTTTGGGGAAAACTTCCAAGCTCTGCATTTTCTCCTGCTTTCAGCCTCCTGGTGTGGAGGGAGGGGAATATTAATGCAAATTTTAATTGGGATGTAAGTGGAGGCTTTTAAATCCGTGGCTGTTGAGGGGAGCTCTCCCTCCCTGCCTGGCTCAGGAATGCAGCAGGAGAAGCTCCTCAGCCACCTCTCTTTGCTCCTGTGTCTGTCTGCAGCCATGGGATGGCTTTTTCCCTCTTTCCAGCTGCTCAGTGGATCAAAGGAGAGAATGTTCCTCATCTTTTCCACCCAGAGCACGGCTGTTGCCAGGCAGAGGGAAGGCCCATCCAGATGCTCCCTCTTCACGTGTTCCAAGTGCTGGAAACAGGGAAATGGGGGCAGAGAGAGGGAAAACCAGGCTGTCCTTTAGGATAAAATCCTGATTTCCTGACCTGTGACACCTCTCAGGTCATTTGTACCTCCTGCATCCCCAGCTCCTTCCAGCTCCTTTTGGCTTTCCAAGGGCAGCCCAACAGAGCCAGGAACATTCCTTTTTCCTTGGAGAACAGAAGAAAATGCTGGTGCTTGAAAGTTCCAATAACTTTTGGGTTTCATGGCTCTTATTTCCTTAATCTTGGAGCAACCTCCAGCTACTAGAATTTATTCCTGAGGTTACAGTCCCTGGGGATGAGGCAGAGTTTTGTTTGAGCTGGTTCCTAACTCCAGTGTGGGGTTGAGGAGTGAAATGAAGGTGGAAATGACTGGGAGAAGTCTGTTGGATTTATCCTGAAAAGTTCATTTGTGGGATTGTCCCTGGAGAGGGACTTTGGAGAAGGGTATGGAGTGATAGGAACTGGGAGGATTAGGTGGGATATTGGGAAGGAATTGTTCCCTCTGAGAATGGGGAGACCCTGGCACAGGATGCCCAGAAACACTGTGGCTGCTCCTGGATCCTCTGGAAGTGCCCAAGGCCAGGTTGGACAGGGCTTGGAGCAGCCTGGGACAGTGGAAGTTGTTTTACAGCCCCCAAGAATCTCTCTCTTCACCTGGGGCATTCCTTGTAACCTGACTTCATTTTCCTCCCGTGCTGGTTTTGCCCCAGGGTGGCTCTCAGCAATGTTTGAGCAGATTTGGGAAATGTCAGGTGCTGCAGGGAATGCCCCCCATGAAATGTCAGCTTTGTCTGTGTGTGTTCCAGGATGATGACTTGGAAGAAGGGGAAGTTAAAGACCCCAACGACAGGAAAGTGAGGCCACGGCCCACCTGCCGCTTCTTCATGAAAGGTAACCACGCTCTGGGCTGTGGGAGGAGCCAGGGCTGCTGCAGGTGCTCCTCTTTGGGGATTTATTTGGCTCCATTAAGCTGCTGTTGCATGATAAATCTTGCCCCAGGCGTCCTCAGGGTCACCTTCCTGTTTCTTGGTGGCCAAAGCTGAGTTTTCATGGAGCCACTGCACAAAAAGAGCTTTGCCCTGATCATAGTGAGCCTGGAGGAGGTAAATACAGGGAGACTTGAAGGGGTTTTTTGGAATAAAACAGAGAGGTTGTGGCTGCCTCATCCCTGGAAGGATCCAAGGCCAGGCTGGACAGGGCTTGGAGCAAGCTGGGATTGTGGAAAGTGTTGGGATTGGAACTGGGTGAGCCCAAACCATTCCATGATTCTGCTCCTTGCCTCACCTCTGTTTGGGATGCACCGTGGTGTTTGCTTTGCTCTCAGGTTTCCTGGGAAAGGCAAAGCTCCTAATTGGAAATGTTTGTCATTTAACAAATGAGGATCTCACAGGCTCATTCCTACATTTAATTAACACTGTGTGTGTCCCTCCCTCCCTGCAATAAGGTTCTTGTTCCTTGATCCATCTGTGTCTGGATCTGTTTGTCCCTTCTGGCAGCTGGAGGGTGACAAATCTCTCCCCTTGTGTGTGCAAAAGGGTAAATCCCCCCCAAGCTGGAGAGGAGAAAAGTCAAACACCTCAAACAACATTACACCCTCAAGGATTTTCAGTGCCTGATGGGGTTTGGGTTTGTTTTTTTTGTGGTGGTGGGGCTGAAGTGCTGCCTGCTGATGGAAGCAGGGCTCTAACAGCTGTTATTCCCACAGGGCACTGCACCTGGGGCATGAACTGTCGCTTTATCCACCCCGGAGTGAACGACAAGGGCAATTACTCCCTGATCTCCAAACCTGAGCCCTTCTCCCCCAACGGGGCCCCTCCCATGGGCCCCCACCCGCTGATGCCAGCCAACCCCTGGGTATGGACTCTCTTCTGTGGGTTTGGGGCTTCTGCAGCGCCCTCCCCATCCCTGCAAAGGGTTCAAAGTGGGGTTTTGGAGAACCTGCTCTAGTGGGGAGTGTCCCTTCCACTGAAACAAGATGAGCTTCAAGGTCTCTTCCAACCCAAACCGTTCCACGATTCTGTGATTTTTCTCCTTTTTCCTGAGCCAATACCTCAAGAAAAGGTTCAAAATTCAACCCACAGCTGGGTGTGTGATTTTTAGATGAAGATCTTGGAGTTGCCAGTAGAGGGGGGTAATTTCCCATGGTTTCCCAGCTTAGCCCTGCTGAGGCATCTCTGGAATAGCTCTGAGGTAGCTTTACAAAGCAGAGCTTTGCTGGTTAAAACTAATTAAAGTGTCTTCTGCTGCTCTCCTCACCTTTCCAACAGGGAGGGCCAGTGGTTGATGAAATCTTACCTCCACCTCCTCCAGACCCCCCAACAGAAAGTGCCTGGGAGAGGGGACTCCGGCACGCTAAAGAGGTAAATTCCTTCCTTTGGGAATTGTTGGCTGGCTCCAGAATCCACTGGGAAAGCTCTTTTGGGACCATGAGTGCTTTGCTCTTTCTCTATTCCTTTTACCTTTTAACCTGTTAATTATGTTTTGTTGTACATCACAATTTTTAGATGGCTAAGAGGAGCTCAAATCCAGGTTGGAGAGAGTTTATATTTAAAAATAGTGGGAATTTGTGGCCCTCAAGTCCAGCCCTCCACAAAGCAAAGCCTTAACCTGGTCCAATTTCCCACCCTTCAGTACTCATTTCTCCAGTTTGTGATCACTGCAAGGGGAGAAACTTCTGTTCCCTGCTGTTGTGAGCTGCTGGAATAGGGAATTAATTCCTGCACATTCTGAGGGAAGAGGGGAGAAAATTCTGCAGGAAACCTCCCGAGGGCAGGATTTTTAATGTTACAATTTCCCTCCTCACACTCTTCTGGTGCTCTGACAGGTATTAAAGAAAGCAACAATGAGAAAAGAGCAGGAGCCTGACTTTGAGGAGAAGAGATTCACTGTGACCATTGGAGAGGACGAGAGGGAATTCGACAAGGAGAACGAGTTTTTCCGGGACTGGAATTATCGCATCACCAGAGACGTCCGGGACCCCGCGTAAGAGACAGCCCAGGCTCTGCTCCAGGGATATCTGGGTGGGAATTGCACTGCACTGAGCCTGCCTGGGCTTCACTCATCCCTCCAGACTGAGGGAATGGCACCTCAGGAGGTGGGAGCAGCTTCCATGAAGCGGGAAGTGAAGGAGTTGAGCCGCCTCCGCTCGCTCCGGTTCAACCCCACCTCCCTTCCCAGTCTCCTTTAACCCTTCCTGCCTCCAATCTCCTTGGAATTCTGCTCCCTCCTGGGCTCTCTCCAGCTCTGCATTGCCTCCCTCACACCCCAGCTTTTTTTCTCCTCTTTTTTTTCTTACCCCAAGCCATGAGAATTTTAAAACTCTTCAAGCTGAGGCTGCGAGGTTGGAGGGGTTCAGAGTGCAGGAGCCCATGGCCCCAGCTGGGGCTTCCTTGGCAGGACTGGTTTAACAAACACCTGAACTGGTCCCAGTTCAACTGAGCACTGGGCAGAAGCAAAGCTGGGACCTGGCCACAACAAGCACCCTAAATTGAAGTGTTCAGGGGTTTTAAGGTAAAATTTAAAGCGTTAGAGACCTCAAACCCAGCTCTTGGAAATTATTTGGTAGTTCTCGAGCCAAGAAAAGGAATGGGGAGAGAATTTTTGGGAAAGAGGCTTGGATTCTGCAGGAATACAGGTGGATTTGTCTCTGCTTGCTTGTGCATCCTCTGTTCTTCCTAAATGGACAGATTATGGAAATATTTCCACTCCCAGAGGGTTTGCAAAGTTTAGTTCTGTTTATTTTAGAGTGGATGAATTACAAAAAAAAAAAAAAAAAAAAACCTCTGGAAAGAAGTAGATTAAGCTTTTGTTCAATATTCTTTGATTTGCTCTGGCATGCACTTCCTTTCTCTAATTTAAAAGAAAAAACAACCTGTCCTCAGTTCTGCAGCCTAAAAGAAAGTAAATTTCTAAAATATTAATATTTTCCTGAGTTTAATTAGCTCTGGATCTTGGCCTTGTGTTCCTCTCAGAGGCACTTGGAGTTTATTCTCAAAGTTCTGAGGGCTGTTCATCCATTATCTCTCTTTTATAACTGTCCTATAAAATTCACCAGCAGCATTTTGGGCCTCTCTGGTGTAGGAATTGTTAAGAACAGCTCTGGTTTTTATATAGTCCAGGAAAAAGAATGTATTGCACACAACCAGTGTTAAATAAAAGTCGTGCAACCACTGGAATTCCTGAAAATTCAAGGCTGTGTGAGCAGGCTGTGGCATTAAAATATCTGCATTGTGTGTGAAGGGAAAAGTTATGAATCTGCTGCTGTAAACTAGAAAATGCTGCTTTTTCTCCTCCTCACACACAGAATTTATTACCCACCTTGCAGCCAAGTGAGCACTGGAAGTGCAGCTGGGATGTGGAAAATGCTGTCAGCACTGTCTTGTGACATGTGGACTTGTCTCAGTAGTTCATGAATCCCTTTTTCTTTTTTGAATAACTATAGGGAGGTGGACATCAAAGAAAACATTAACTATGGGTAAGCAGGTCTTTGATTCCAGTACTGTTACAACTGTAAGAAAATTTTCCTTTGCCTTTTTTTTTTATTTTTCCATTGCGTTTCCTCAAACTTCCGAGGCCACAGACCAACCACTGTCCCCTCAGCAGCTGACTCAGTGGATATATTGGATTATTTTGGGGGGTGATACCAATTATTTTCTCATTTTCTAAACATTTTCTAATGATTTAAGCACTGAATTACCCAAACACACAGCAGTGATCCTTTTTGCAATGAAATAAAAACTCCACCGATGTTATAGGAAGGGGAAATTTGGGCTTGAGGCTGTGTGAAAAAGCAGAGTTTCCTTTCTGGCGTGGCTTGAGATGTTTTTCTGTCTCTTTGAACACCTGATGTCACTGAATCCAGGCTGGTTTGGGGTTGGCAGCAGGAGTTTGTTGCTGACTGAAGCATCCCAAATCCTGGTTCTCCTTCCCTTTGCTTATTGCTTCATTCCAAAAGAGAAATCCTAAATTATTTAAAAGCACTGAAAGAAATACAGGTACCACTTGACTCCCAGGGCAGCACCTACATCTTAACCTGGTTTAGGTTATTTGGCACTTCTAAAATGCAAAGAGGGGCCCTTTATTCAATTTTTTTTTTTTTTGGTAATAAATCAGAGTCTCAGTATGGATAATCTGGACTTTGGGAGCACTTGCTGTATAATCTAAGCTCCTCTGTGGCCCTGGAAGTTTCTTATTCCCTGTACCCACCTCCCCATCCTCACAGTGATATTTGCACTCCAGTTGGTTGGATGTTGTTGAGTTGGGGAATTAAAACTGTGAAACAATGTCAGTAGAACTCAGGGAATGGAGGAAGCAGCTTTAAGGAGTTTCAATCCTTTTCCTCCCCAAAAATCCCTCGTTCTGCAGTTGTGTGTTGTGCCACGTGCTCACCAGCCCAGCAGCTGATTCCCACTGGAGAGTATCAGCTGGAGAAATTCAAGAAATTCATTCCAAGGGGTAATTCCAGCTGCAGAGTGCTGCTGTCCTGCCCCCAAAGCTCCTCTTCCCCTTGTGGAGAGCTCAGCACCAGCTCCTGCCCTGTCCTGGTGGCTCTGGGATGCACCCAGCACTCCAGGGAGCTGAGGGATCTCCATCCCTGCCACTGCTGAGGGTGTTTGGGATGAGCTGTGAGTGCATGGGCAGCAATCCCAGCTCTCAATCAATGAGGCACAACATCTCCTGCTCAAAGGGGCTCTCAAAAGCACTTTGTGTCTGCACCACATTGATTTGAAGGCTGAATTTTTGGTAGCTCTTTTTTTTTTTTTTTTTTTTTTTTTTTGTGTGTTTATCAAGAAAGGTTTGTGCTTTTCTCTGATAAGCCTCACTTTAAAAAAAAAAAGGCTGTTTGGCTGGGCTGTGTAGAAAATAAACATCTCTGCACAGCCCTGCTGCATTGGAGGTGGTTTTGTTGTCACAGTGACTGGGCTGACCTAGAACACACAGATTTTGTGGTGCCAAGGTGCCATTTCCCTCTCTAACATTCCCTGTTTTTCATTGTAGGCTTGATCCCTATGCAGATCCCTATTATGACTATGAAATAGAGCGCTTCTGGCGTGGTGGGCAGTATGAGAATTTCAGGGTTCAGTACACAGACCCCGATCCCTACCGTAACTACAGAGTAAGTAAGGAAATTCCCTCTTCCCCCTTTTCCTTCCTGACTTTTTTCCAGGTTCTGCTGGGCCTTGGCACGGTTCCAGCGCAGTGTTTGAAGTGGGAGTTTGCAAACAGTTAAATCTGGAGGTGAGGGGATGTTCTGTTCCAGCACCACAAGGGCAAAAGCAGCGCTCCAGGCTTGGGAATGAGGTTTGGGAAGCTGCCTGATGGAAAAGGACCTGGAGTGCAGGTTGGCAGTGGCTGAGAAGGCCACTGGCACCTGGCTGGCACCAGCCCCAGGGCAGGGATTGTCCCCTGTGCTGGGCACCTGAGGCCACTCCTGGAGATCTGCTCAGGTTTGGGCTCCTCCAGGACAGACATGGAGGGGCTGGAGCATGTCCAGGGAAGGGAATGGAGCTGGAGAATCCTGAGGGAGCTGGGAAAGGGGCTCAGCCTGGAGAAAAGGAGGCTCAGGGGGGACCTTGTGGCTCTGCACAAGTCCCTGCCAGGAGGGGACAGCCGGGGGGGTGGGGCTGTGCTCCCATGGAACAGGGACAGGAGGAGAGGGGATGGCCTCAAGTTGTACCAGGAGAGGATTAGGTTGGATTTTAGGAAAATTATTTCATGGAAAGGATGTAAAGCATTGGAGAAAACTGCCCAGGAAACTGGTGGAGTCCCCACTCCTGGAAATGTTCAAAAAACCTGTGGATGTGGCACTTGGGGACATGGCCAGTGGTGACCTTGGTGATGGGGCTGGGCTGAGGGTTGCACTTGATGATCTGAAGGTCTTTTCCAACCTTACCAATTCCATGTCTGAGATGGGAAGGTGATTCCTCCTCATGCTCCTTGGCTGCTCCTCAGTGTAGTAGTTGAGCAGTGCTTGCCCATCCTTGGACATCCTGGAGAGGGAGGGAGTTTCCAGGAAAGAACCTGGTTGAGGAAAGGTTTTCTTGTTAATTCTGGGGAAGGAGAGGATTAGATTTGGGCAGGTTAAGGATTAGATTTGGGCTCTGCGTACCAGCAGAGGCTCCAGCCTGACTGTGCAGTGCTGGTGGAGCTGCACACTGGGATTGAGGCACAGGAAAGCAGCAGCCAGTGCTGAAATCCCAGGGGTTGGCTGAGGTCACTCAGGGATGGATCTGGATGAAAACAAGGCTCTGAACCCTTTCCCTGCTCTTCCTTTGCCCCTCTTGCAAACTTTGTGCCTCTGGAGCAGCAGCCAAACCAACCAGTCCTGCTCATGGGGGAGCTTTTCAGTGCTTTCCATCAAATCCTTTCAAAAGTAGCTTTTCCTTTGCTCTGAATCCTTGTTTTCTGCAGAAGCAGTGCCCAGACAGGAGCCTGGGCCTCACCGTGGCCACACATGACCAATTATTTTCCTGCTGCTCGTTTGCAAAGTTAATTAGCTGATTACAGAAATGATCAGCAAGACCGAGAGGAAAGACTTGTAAACATCAATGAGTTTATTTAATAAGCTTAATAAAGCAAATTAATCCAAGCGTTGCCTTTGAGAACAACAGTCATGTGGGATATGATGCAGTGTTTGTGTCCAGGATCCAGGTTATTGATCCTCCAGGTTATCGATCTCCATGTCATTGATTTGCAGATTATCCATCTCAATCCTTTGCCCAGGGAGGGCGGATGCAATTCCTGGCATTCCCAGCCTCACCGCCCGCTCTGTTGGGAGCTGCTCCCACAGCATCCCCACGGCTTTCCTGTGCTTTTTTTTTCCCCCCAGGAAAGAGAGCGAGAACGGGAAAGGGAACGAGAGACCCGGCAGCGGGAGCGGGAACGGGAGCGGGAACGCGAGCGGGAGCGGGAGCGGCGCCAGCGGGAGCGCGAGCGGGAGCGGGAACGGGAGCGCGACAAGGAACGGCAGCGGCGGAAAGAAGAGTGGGAACGGGAACGGGAACGGGTGAAGAGGGACGAGAAGGACAGGCAGCACAGGGATCGCGACAGGGACCGCGACCGCGACAGGGACCGGGAGCGCGACAAGGACAAGGACAAGGCAAAGCCGCGGTCCCCGCTGCTGCCGAGGTAAGTGCGTGCTGCCGGGGTTCGGGCTCGGAGGTGTCCTGGGGGTGTGGAACGGCTGAGGAAAGGGATGGTTCATGAGCCTCGTGGCCGCTAAGTGGAGCTAAAACATCAGTGGCAGTGAGCGTGTGTAACCTGACCCCGAAAGCTGGAGCGAGCTTTGGTACGGGGATGTTCGGCTGGTGCCTCTTCCCTTCAGGCTGGAGAGGTTTGGGGAGGAGGAGGAGGAGGAGGATGAGCAGCCGCTCCTGCTGGTTGGTTCCCTTTGAGGTGTGACACCCTCTGAGGCCTTGAGAAATGTCTGGCACAAGAAGCTTTGGGAGTTTGTGGATAGCAAAAGTATCTGAAGTTTTACAACTCGAAAAGGTGAAGGAATTGTCCTTGGAGTGAGTCCCTGCTCAGTGGAATTGCAGCATGAGGTCGGGTTTGTTTCCTCCTGTTTTCCATTGTTTGTGGAAATCCCGGTTGTGACCTTTGTGAAAGAGAAAATGGAACCAGACAGACTGAAAGTGCAGGAATGGGATTCCTGTTCTGTTCCTCTGTCAATGATTTATGTACTCTGCCTTCCCAGCCTCCTCTGTCTGAGGCACGTTTGTAAAGCACTGGATAAATATCCCAGTGGAATGGAAGTTCTGGTATCAATACCTCATTTGGTTCAGAATCATGGAGAACTCACATTTTTTTGCAGAGGGACATCTTGGAGCAGCCTGGTCTAGTGCAAGGTCCCTGCCCATGGCAGGGGGGTGAAATGAGATGAACTTTAGTGTCCTGCTCAACCCAACCCATCCCATGATTTTATGATCTCCAGGAAAACTGCTTATCAGTTTCTTGGGAAGAGTGACAGACAGAGACACCTACAGTGTGTGGAGCACCCTGGGGACACACAGACGTGTGTGGGGCAAAGAAAAGAGCAGGGAAGCTGTTCCTCAGGATTCATTGGAGCTTTTCCTGCTGCCTGGTGTCTGTGTTGTTCCTCTGCACTGGAGGAAGGTGTGGAACACGATGGGCATGAGGAAGAGCTGGATCCATGAAGAGCAGGGCTAAGAATGCCAGGAATGAGGCTCCACGTGGAATCAGGTGGTTTCAGGTGGGAGCAGGGCTTAGTCCTGAATCCATCCTGGAATTTTTATCTGCATTGCTGAAAGGTTGGCTGATTTTTGACCCTCTTTCCCAAGAGGAAGTGACAGTTTCAGAACGGTCTGGAGGAGCAGCAGCAGCTCCAGAGCAGTTATAGTAACACCGTAATTACATGTTCCGTTTAATTATAATCTTCACTTAACAACCACGATTTGTGCACCTTAATTACCACATTGCCCGGTGGTTTGTGCTCTCCTTGGCCTGGTGATTGGACAGATCTTGTCCAGACCCATGTGATGGAGATGATGTCAATGAAAGTGATGTCACCTGCTTGACAGCTCAAGGTCATGAGTCAGTGACAGTCACCGTGACCCAAGGCTGAGCCTGCTGACTCCTGGAGTGCTGGGGCAGGGCTCTCTTGGCACAGTTTGGGCTGCCAGTGCTGGGTGCTGGGTGGGAGCAGTGGCCATGCTCACCAATCTTGGATCCATCCATGCCATGAAACCATGTGAGAGCCCAGAGGTGGGATTGACAGCATTCAGGGGATACACATTCCCTGCTTCCCTCTGGCACAAGGGAGCTGGGGATGCCTCTTGTGTCTCCAAAACAGACTCCTTGAGATGAGTCTTGGTCTTTCAAAAATAGTTTCTAATGCACCTCTTTGGGTTTTTTTATTTTAAGTTTGCTGTGGAAAGAGACTTTTCAAAGGGCATGGAGTGACAGGGCAAGAGGGAATGGCCTCAAATTCAAGGAAGTGCAGAGTTAGATGGGATATTGGGAAGGAATTCTTCCCTGTGAGGGTGGTGAGGCCCTGGCACAGATTGCCCACGTTAGAAGGGACCCTAAAGCCCATCCCATCCCCTGCCATGGGATTTCAGTTCCCATGGTGGGCATCCATGTCAACATGACCCTGTCCCACAGCTCTGCAGGTGTCTGGATGTCTGTGGAGAAAACAAACTTGCAGAAAGAAGTTTTTCGAAAGCTTTTTAACAAGTGAAAGCGTAATTCCAGCTTCTCCCTTGCAGGGCACATCCCTCACTTGGCATTTCCCCAGGAGTTCCCGTCACGCTCGTGCTGTGACCTGGCTCTGGGCTGTGTCCCACGTCACTCTGTGACCCAGCTTCCTCATGGCAGTGCAGCGGCTCGAGCCGTCTCACCTTTTCTCCAGAAACCTCCGTGCCAAGCTCCGGAAGGGCAGCTTGGGCACCCTGGGATTGAGCAGCTCTCGAGCTTGTTGGACGTGTCCAACCTGGGATTGCTGGGCGCTTCCTGGGAAGCAGGATGCACAGCAGTGCCACAGCACACACCTGGGGCTCTATTTATAGATCTGGGCTTTCCCTAATTGCTGGATCCCAGCTTTGGGCAGGTCCAGCCTCTCTGGGTGGCGCTGAGGGCTGGCTCACGCCACGGCTGCCCGTTAACATTCCTGCCACTTGCAGGGCCCACACAGCCCTGCTGGCTGATGGGCTGGGAGAGCTCCTGCAGAGAGCTTGGAGAGCTCCTTTAGAGAGCTTGGAGAGCTCCTCCACAGGGCTTGGAGAGCTTCTTTGGAGAGCTTGAGAGACCTCCTGCACAGAGCATGGAGAGCTTTTCCACAGAGCTTGGAGAGCTCCTTTAGAGAGCTTGCAGAGCTCCTCCACAGGGCTTGGAGAGCTTCTTTGGAGAGCTTGAGAGACCTCCTGCACAGAGCATGGAGAGCTTTTCCACAGAGCTTGGAGAGCTCCTTTAGAGAGCTTGCAGAGCTCCTCCACAGGGCTTGGAGAGCTTCTTTGGAGAGCTTGAGAGACCTCCTGCACAGAGCATGGAGAGCTTTTCCACAGAGCTTGGAGAGCTCCTTTAGAGAGCTTGCAGAGCTCCTCCACAGGGCTTGGAGAGCTTCTTTGGAGAGCTTGAGAGACCTCCTGCACAGAGCATGGAGAGCTTTTCCACAGAGCTTGGAGAGCTCCTTTAGAGAGCTTGCAGAGCTCCTCCACAGGGCTTGGAGAGCTTCTTTGGAGAGCTTGAGAGACCTCCTGCACAGAGCATGGAGAGCTTTTCCACAGAGCTTGGAGAGCTCCTTTAGAGAGCTTGCAGAGCTCCTCCACAGGGCTTGGAGAGCTTCTTTGGAGAGCTTGAGAGAGCTCCTGGAGAGCTTTTCCACAGAGCTTGGAGAGCTCCTCCACAGAGCATGGAGAGCTCCTTTAGAGAGCTTGGAGAGCTCCTTTAGAGAGCTTGGAGAGCTCCTGCACAGAGCATGGAGAGCTCCTCCACACAGCATGGAGAGCTCCTTTACAGAGTTTGGAGAACTCTTCCTCAGAGCTTGGAGAGCTTCTCCACAGAGCTTGGAGAGCTCCTGCACAGAGCATGGAGAGCTCCTGCACAGAGTTTGGAGAATTCTTCCTCAGAGCTTGGAGAGCTTCTCCACAGAGCTTGGAGAACTCCTTTACAGAACATGGAGACCTCCTTTACAGAGCTTGGAGAGCTGCTCCACAGAGGTTGGAGAGCTCCTGCACAGAGGTTGCAAGCAGCACTGAGCTTTGCCAAAGGATGTTGGTAATTCCAGGTCGATGCTGGTCACTCCGTTGGTGTAGAGGCTCCCTCAGGAGCTGGAGGAAGGAACAAACCAGGACCTACAGGGTCAAGGGATGAGAGAACCCAAACAGTAAATAGCCAGGAATACAGGAACAAATTCCATTCTGCTGAAAGCAGGAAGGTTTAAGCTGATCTCTAAACAACAGAGGAGTTTAAGGCTAAAAATGTGAAGCCAGAGGTGTTCCCAGCATTGGTGGGTGATGGAGCTGAGGAGGAATAGAATTTACTAAAGATTTAAACCCTGATGCATTCAGGGACAAATGTTCCTCCTTGAACCTTTGGGAAGAAGAGGCTGCAGTGTTTGGGCTCCAATGGCATTGTCAGATGTGGATTGGCCTTTTTAGAAGGAATTCAGAAAATTGTTTCCCAGTACCTGTAGGAAGCTGCCAAGAAAGAGAGAGAGGGACTTTGAACAAGAGCATGGACAGGACAAGGGAGACATGGATTCAAACTGGCAGAGAGGAGGTTTAGATTGGAGTGTGGCAAGAAATTCTTCCCTGTGAGGGTGGGGAGGGCCTGGCACAGGTTGCCCAGAGAAGCTGTGGCTGCCCCATCCCTGGAACTGTTCGAGGCCAGGCTGGAGCAGCCTGGGCTGGTGGAAGGTGTCCCTGCCCTTGGCAGGGGGTGGAATGAGATGAGCTTTAAGGTCCTTTCCAACCCAAACCATTCCATGATTCTGTGAATGTGCAATTGCTGTTTTAAGCATTGGGTTGGCGCTTTTTTTCCCCCAAGCTTAAGATGCACAAGTTTAAAATCTGAGATTGCACTGCTGGTAAAACTGTTCCTCCCCCTCCTCCTCCTTCCTCCTCAGGCATTGAACACTCTAACAAGCCAGGACACTTTATGATCAATTAGAGGGATAACTTGGCTGTCTGTCCTCCTGCTCCCATCCCCAGAACGAGTTCTGATGCCCCAGGCTGGGCCTGGTTTTTGCTGAGTGCAAAATTCCTTCTTTTTCTCTCCGTCTTGCCGGTGGAGCTCCCTGTTGTGCAAAGCCTTTCAGGGATAAAGAAGTGACATGAAATATGTCCTCTGTAGAAACTGAGAGCGGTGCAAGATGTTCTGACCCTTAGCTGGGGGCAAAGGCTCTGCACACTGAAATAATTTACTTTAATCCTTTCTGTTGTTGCTGTAGGTCTTTATCCCACCAGTATCTGAAGGAATCTGTTCCAGGAGCTCATGAAGCAACCCAGTGTTGTGGGCCCTGTTGGTGGTTGCATTCCCAAGGCACTGAGGGAGATTCAGGAGATCATTCCCAAGGGACAGCGCTGGCACTGATGTCCCTGTGACAGGGACAGGACCCAGGGAATGGCTGCAGCTGTGTCAGGCAGGTTTAGGTTGGAGATTAGGAAAGGTTCTTCTCCCAGAGGGTGCTGGGCACTGCCCAGGCTTCCCAGGGAATGGGCACAGCCCCGAGGCTGCCAGAGCTCCAGGAGGGTTTGGAAAATGCTCCCAGGGATGCTCAGGGTGGGATTGTTGGGGGGTCTGTGCAGGGACAGGGGTTGGACCCACCAGAGAGAGAAGGAACCTCAATTTTATTCCCTCCTCAACTGGGATGGGCACTCAGTGTTGTTGACCAAGCAAGGAGGGAAAAGGTCCATGAGATGGGCATTGGTTTCTTTCCCACCTGGATTTCCTCCCCAAGGAATGCTGGGGGTTCTGGTGGGCAGCAGCGTGGCAAAATGAACCTTGGAATGAGACATTGTCATCTCCAGTCTTGGAGTTTGTCCCAATGTCTGACCTAAATGCTCTTCCCACAAAGACCAGACAAGCATCAAGCTGTGCCTGGGGAGGCTCAGGTTGGACATCAGCAGGAATTTCATTATGGAAAAAGCAGCTGGGCACTGGAATGGGCTGCTCAGGGAGAAGGTGGAGTCCCCATCCCTGGAGGTGTCCAAGGAAGGACTGGAGGTGGCACCGGGTGGGGATCGGTCACAGATTGATCTTGATGACCTTGGGGCTCTTTTCCAACCTCAGTGATTCTGGGATTCTCATGATGTGGAGCCCAAGTTCCATGGAACACCAGTGCCAGGTAGGATGAGGAGAGGGAGAGGGAGGGGGCTGTTGTCCTCAGCTATGTCCCCAGGAGGTGACAGCAGCTCCGAAGGTGGCAGGAAGGAGCAGAGTCTGACAGGCCATCCTGTCATTAGCACACACACCATGCTTATTTTGGAAGGAAGTTCCCTCCATCAGGACCAAAACCTATTAATGGAGAGCACTTAGGCAGCCATAAAAAACCAAAATAACCCCGTGAGCGGGGGCTGAGCCACCTGCCAGCAAAGTCAGGAAGGACAAATCAGAAATCCTCAGCAAACCCTTCCAACAAGGAGCACTGAGCTTCTTCCAGGTGTCACCAGGAGTGTGAGGTGCTGCAGATTCCAGGACAAAAGGTTACGTGATCCCATGGCCGTGCCCACCCTTGTGTTGTTTTCTCAGGCTGGTTCAAGTTGACTTTGTTAATCTCTGAGCACGTTAATGAGCAGGATAACCCAGGCTCTGGAATCAATGCAGGTTATCCAGGGCCTGCAAGTCAGAAAGTGTTGGAATGAGCTTGATTAGATAAAGGAGTGGCAAAAAGAAGGGAATGCAAATGGGGTGATTCATGGTGGTGTGTGCACCACAAAGCAACTGAACTCGGGGTTTTTTCAGAAGAATCTCTAATTCTGAGTGTTCCTGGATCATCATTGTCTTTCCTGAGAGTTCCTGGTAGTGTCCCAATGCTGCCAGCTGGATTTGTTCCCTATTTTTTGGGTGTAGAGGCTCTGAATGAAAGTAGCTGTCAGTCAGGTTTGGGGGGCTTAGTGATGGCATCTCATCGTGCTGCCTAAAGGTGGGAGGATGGTGGATTTGTGATCCTCTTTGTTTTCCCTGTGGAAATCTCAGTTATTTCCTAAAAGAAATCCTTCATTTGCTCCCATTTGTCCCCTTTGCACCAGGAGGAAGAGCAGGCAGGGCAGGCAGCTGTGTGCTCTTGCTGGTTTTGGAGTTGGGCATTGGTAAAACCCTGGAATGCCCTGATTTAGTCTGGTATCCATGAAAATTGAGTGAAAGGGGGAAAGCCAGCCTCCATCCAGGGGTGTGGGTTTGCTCTGCAGGTGTCTGCACCTCCCTGGGCAGCTTCTGGGAGTGCAGGGAGTCAAGGAAAGCAAATTACCCCAGGCTGTTGGATTGCCCAGGCTGAGATGGGTTTTGTCTGCTCCAGCTGGAGCTGGACCTCTGCTCCTGCACACTCCAGCTCTTCCAGGACTGCTCAGAGAAGGAATTCCCTCCTTTTCACATACAGAACACATCCTGTGCCCCTCCAGGGTTCTTTGGGTTGTCAATGCAGTGCCCTGCATGGGAGCTCTGCTGTGAGAAACACGATAACAACCTGTTTACATCCCCGTTTTTTGTGGTGCAGCTGCCAGCTGGAGCCATGGAACCTGCTTAGACAGCTCTGCTTTCATTGCTGCTCCCAGCACCTTGGGGAGGTTGGTGATAAGAACAGCTCTGCTCTGGAGCCAGGCTGGGAGAGCTGGGAATGTTCACCTGGAGAAGGGAAGGATCCAGGGAGAGCTCAGAGCCCTTTCCAGGGCCTAAAGGGGCTCCAGGAGAGCTGGAGAGGGACTGGGGACAAGGGATGGAGGGACAGGACACAGGGAATGGCTTCCCACTGGCAGATTAGATGGGATATTGGAGAGGAATTCTTCCTTTGAGGATGGAGATTGCCCAGAGCAGCTGTGGCTGCCTCTGGATCCCTGGAAGTGCCCCAGGTCAGGTTGGACAGGACTTGGAGCACCCTGGGGTGGTGGAAGGTGTCCCTGCACAGGGACTGGATGAGTTTTAACGTCCCTTCCCACCCAAACCATTTCATGATTCCATGATGATGAATCAAACCAAGCTTTCCAAGTTCTCCACAAAAAAATTCCTGCTGACTGGAATTTCTGTTGGTCCTTCGTGGTTCCTGAGCTGCTGCCTCCACTTCCCAGGAGAAGAGTTTCGTAACCCTAAACTGAGATGAAGGGCAGTGAGTGACTCACATGTGGAAATCAGGGAATGTGATTTTCTGTGGCATTTCAGAGTTACTGGGAGATCCCCCAGCCTGGATTTTAGTGGAACAAGGTAATTCCAGGGCAGGATCACTGGCACATTCCGGGGCAGGATCTCTGCCTCCTGCTCATGGAGAGGAGGCTCCAGGCAGCAAATGCTCAGCCCTTAGGGGAGATGCCATCTCAGATAGCTTTATCTCCCTGCTGGGATGATTTCATCCTGGAGGTTCAGATTGTATCTCCACTCTTTAATTTCCAAGCCTCTCCCCATCAGGCTTTGAAGAAATCCTTCCTTTTATTTTTTTTCCCCTTTTTTTTTTTTTTTTTGAGTGACTGATAACTCAGCTTCTAATGGAAACAGCTTGAGAAAAGCATTTTCCCTGCTAATATTTCCAGTATTTCACCAAGATCCATGGGCAGCAGCTCCAAAGCCCAGCATTCCCTGTGCTGGACACACGTAAGTGGCTTTCCAGAGCTGTTGTCCCTCTCCATTACTCCAAGACAGGAAGAGTTCCTGCGTGCTTGCACTCTGATGGAATTTATTTTGCAGCAATTACTGCTCCCTTCACAACTGCCTTGGCACATGGCTCCAGTCATTCCTCGAGTCCACTTCCTCTGGAAAATTCCACTTTGCCGCTGTAGGAAAAGCGGCGTTGGCGCTGCTGACGCAATCCCAGCTTTCCTGCGAGAAACACAAAGGCTCTTAAATCATCCCTGGACTTTCCTCCTGGAGAAAACTGAGCTGGAAGAGCAGCCCTGAGCCAGGCTGACGTCACAGGTGCCCAGGGGTGCTAAGGTTTGGTTCCCTGGGGGAGCTGTGTCCCAGGGGATGGTGAAGGACAGGAAGCGTTTTCCCCGGGATGTTCATTTTTCCCCTCCAAGATTAGAAATGCTTCGGCAGCATTTGCATAATTCATGAGGAGAATTGAGCTGGGCAGCTCTATTTTTTTTCCACCCTCCAAGGTTTTGTTGGGCTCAGTGACGTGCTTCAGCAAGGTTTTTTTGGGAGCTGGGTTTTTTTGGGTTTTTTTTTTGGGAGCTGGCTGAGCCACTCCGAGGGTGCTGCCAGCTGGAGCTGCCTCTGCTCCTCCTCTCCCTGCCAAAGCCACGTTCAGCTTCACTTCTCCTCCTGATTGCTGTCATTACATTCCAGCCAAATGGGCATCAGCCTGTTCCTTCTGGAAAAGAAAACTCTTAGTTGTTTTAAGGGTAAAATTGCCTTTAGAAGCTGCTGCCCGAGTGATTCTTGAGGATCTGAGTGGAAATTCAGGTGCTTTTCGTCATTCTTGTCTTGTCTCTTCTCCCCTCTAATTAATTTTTTTTTAAAAAAACCTTGCAGAAGAGACTTAGGAATTAATTCTGAAATATTTCAGTGGTTTCCTATTTGGAAATACATTTCCAATTTGGTGAAAAAGATTGGGATGAACACGAGAGTCTTCACCACTCTGCTGAAGTGTGTGGGGTTTGGCAGCCCCTGTGCTGAGGATGAACTCCTGAGCTGATCCCATGGCTCACCAGCCCTGGAATTCTTCCCTCTTTCCCTCCTTTTCACCATGGCTCAGCCCCTGCCCTGGGCAGGCTGATCTCACTGTGCCAGCAGCAAACCATCCCTATTTTTTAATTTATTGAATTAAGAAGCTGGGAGCTGCACCAAGCCCCAGCTCCAGCCCCAAAATTACCTGGTTGTGAGTGAAAGTGAGGAGAGATCCTCCCTTCCTCATCTCCCAGCCATGGGTCCTGTCCAGGCTGTGATTGGGATGTTCCTCTAGGGAGCTGCTCCAGTTCACTTTCCATTCTGCCTCCTGAATTCCACTGGAGAAGACTCCAGCAGCATCAGATCCCAGCTTTAGCTTGAAGGAGTTTCTTTGGTGATGCCACACGTTGGAAGCTCTGAGGAAAGGCTTTGAAAGAGCAGCACCTTCCTTGTCTCTGTAGCATTTAGTGCTGAGTCAAAACAGCCAAGCACACCCCAAAATGAGGCTTTCTGTTGTGGTTTTCCTGGGGAATAAACCTTTCCTCCAGAAAGTGACTTCATCCAGAGGGAATTGCATCAAACCAGGTAATGGGTGCAGGTAAATGAGATTTGCTTTCAGAGTCATCCCTGCTCCCAGCTGGCGCCCAAGCTCTGCAGCTCAGCTGGAGTTGTTCCAGCTCCCAGGATGTGCTGCTGGATGGGAATTTGAGGGGGTTTTAAGGGAGAAGAAATCCTGCAGGATGCTTTTTCTGTCTGAAAATTGGGTCAGGAGGGAGTTGAGCCTGGAGAGGTGCGAGGGCATTCATTAATTCATGGACTCATGGAATATCCTGGGCTGGAAGGGGCACACAAGGATCTTCAGCCCAATGCTTGGCCCTGCCCTGGACACCCCAAAATCCAATCCTGAGCAGTGTCCAAACTCTCCTGGAGCTCTGGCAGCCTCGGGGCTGTGCCCATTCCCTGAGGAGCCTGGGCAGGGCCCAGCACCCTCTGGGAGAAGAACCTTTCCTGATCTCCAACCTAAACCTCCCTATCACAGCTGTTGGCTTCCAGATTTGTCATTTTGGCAGGAGAAGCTTCTGCAGAGGTTTTATCCTGGGTAAAGCTGCCTCTCTGCCCACCTGTGCCAGCAGAATATTCCCCCTTCATCTCCCAAAGCTGCAATCCCATGGGAAGGGACATTGGGTCAGGATATTGGGCATTATCCATCAGCATCCTCACATCTCTCCTCCTTTCCTTGCTCTTTATCCTGCTGCTTCATGTGAGGTATGGAGGCTTTTCCCAGTCTTCCTTTCCTTCTCTCTCTGCACTTGGTTGATTTGAGGATATTCCAGAGGTTAAATTGGGAATTCCAAATGGATTTGTAAACATCTGCTGGAAGGAGCCCTTGAGCCCAGCTTGGACTGTTGGATGTCATCAGGTTATGAAGAACAGGTCCAGTGTGTCTCAAGCCCATATTCCAAGTCCTGGTGTTCCTCCAGGATGAAATACTCATGGAATTGTGGCTGTAACTTGGAACACTTGAGCAATGCACTGCTGGGTTCAGCAGAGTGTGCTGGAGCAGTGCTGGGAAAGGGATGGAATGGAATGGGAATGGGAATGGGAATGGGAATGGGAATGGAATGGAATGGAATGGAATGGAATGGGGCTGCTGGGGAATAAAGCTGAGCCAGGACCCTTCCCAGACACTCAGCACTTGTGTGTGGGATGGAGGCAGCCAGTTCTCCTCTGCTGGAATGAGGTTGGTGGGAGGGGTGAACGTGAAAGGAGGGGTTTTCCTCTGAATATTCCGAGGGAGTTGTGGGACAAAGAGTAAAATTGCTTTTACATCAGCAGAGATAAGGAGAGAGTCAGATGCTGGATTTTTAGGTCAGCACATCCCAGTCCTGGGTTGGGGAAGAGGAAACTCTGCCAAAAAGGAGGGAGTGAGGCTTCTGTGAGGTGTGAATTCTTCAAAGGACAGGCTCCTGACCAAGAGCTTTCATTATCCTGGGGTTTGTTGAAGTGTTCCTGGAATTATTAGAAAACTTGGAGGTGGCTTTTTTTATCTCAAAAAGGTAGAGGAAGTTGTGTGGGGAGTGGTTGCTTCAGTGCTGTGAGTAATGGGGTGGTACTGGCTGAACCCAGGGGAGAAGGGGCCTTTCCTTCCCCAAATTCCCAGGGAACTCATTGGTTTGAGCAAAGGAATAAATGCATCATTGTCCTGCTCATTTGCTGAGTGCAGGAGACTTCAGAGAGCTTTAATCCCTCATCAACTCTGCCTGAAACCCCAGGGAGAAGGTCAGAAGCAGGTAATTGAGGAGTTGAGTGCAGGTTAGAGCCAGGGCAAGGAAAAATTCCAGGTTAAATCACCCAGAGATAAGAGAGGTAATAAAATCTCAGCCTCAAGAAACTCATCCTGGAGTGCTTAAGGAAGTGTCTGGTGCAGGTGCTGAGAAGTTGGCCCTGAATTATTTTCAGAGGGTTGGAGAGGAGAAAAGAAACGTGGAGAACCAAAAAAAGGGGAAGGGAGGAGCTGGAGAGAGAGGCCTGGCTGGGCACCTGGTTTGGTGGGGATTGAGCAGCAGGGATAACCCAGGGATAAACCAGGTTTGGGGGCAGCTGGGGAGGGAATTGTCCCTTCTGGAAGGGTGGAAGGAGGTCACTGTCCACATCTCCCATTCCCTTCCCTTGTGTCCAGTCCTTGGAGGCCAAGGGCTGAGCCTGGGATCAGCCACAGAGTGCTCAAAAAGTTCACAAAATTGTGGCTTGGATGGTTTATAAAGCACCAACTCTGTTGGTTTGTCACTGGTTCACAAACTGAGAATTTTTCTAACACTTTATCCCCCCAAAATGGTGCTGCAATCCCACAGGGGAGATCAGGAGCTGTAAGGAATCAATCGAAGGGATGAAATTGGGGATTTTTTTCCCCATGTCCCTGTGTGTTTATTTATACATCTTATTATAATGTATATTTATCATTTCTGGTATTTTGCCCCGTCTCTTGTGAAAATGGTTTCAAAAAGATCTCCAAATTCTTCATTTGCATATTTTATCTTCAGATTCTGTCTGTCTACACACAAGAAGTAGCACCTATGATAGGAAGCTCCAATGCTTAATTAATGAAAATTCTGCCAGGCATTCCTGTAACTAAACACCCTCATGTTCATCTTTTCAGCTTGGAGATGAAGGGGAAAATTATCTGGTTTTTTTTTACAGTGTGCATGCTAACGATGACATGTGATTACAGCTTTAATTACTTACAGCATGAAATCTTTCTACAGATTTCTGATCACTGAGACAATTTTTAGTGTCAAGCCGGGGTCAAAACCCTACCATGAGTCAAAACCTACCATTCTAAACTCCCCCAAAATCCCAGCTGCTGACCTCCCCCGTGGTTTCCTGTATATTTATTTATACATTTTATTAGAATATATTTATAATTCCTGGTATTTTCCTGTATCTGTTGTGTATTTACCTTTCTAAACCCCCAAAATCCCAGCTGTTAACCTCCTCCTTGATTTCCTGTCTATTTATTCATACATTTTATTACAATATATTTATAATTTCTGATATTTTCCTCTATCTCTTGTGCACCTACCTTTCCAAAATCCCAGCTGCTGACTTCCTCCTTGTTTTCCTGTATGTTTATACATTTTATTGTAATATATTCATAATTTCTGGTATTTTCCTGTATCTTTTATGCACTTACCCTTCCAAAACTCCACCTGCTGACCTCTTCCTTGTTTTCCCGTATATTTATTTATAAATTTATTGCAATATATTTATAATTCCTGGTATTTTCCTCTACTTCTTGTGCACCTACCTTTCCAAAATCCCAACTGCTGACCTCCTCTTTGTTTTCCCATATATTTATTTACAAATTTATTGCAATCTATTGATAATTTTGGTCATTTTCCTGTATCTCTGGTGCACCTACCTCTCTAAACCCCCCCAAAATCCCAGCTGCTGACCTTCCCCCCTGCCTTGCAGCCGCCAGCCCGAGGCCCCAAAGAAGGACAAGGATGCCCCGGCGCTGGGCAGTGCCCCGTCCAAGCGTGCAGACGAGTGGAAGGATCCCTGGCGCCGATCCAAATCTCCCAAAAAGAAACTGGGGGTGTCCGTGTCCCCCAGCCGGGCACGGAGGCGCCGGAAAACCTCGGCTTCCTCGGCGTCAGCTTCCGGCTCCTCGAGGTGAGGCCAAGGGGAGAGTTTGGGAGGGTGTCCCAGGGTGGGATGGGGCTCCTGGATGGGTCAGGGAAGGAGTTTGAGGTGTTTGGAATGGGTTTTCCTGAGAGGTTCTGCATCCCAGGGATAGTGGGAGGTGTCCCTGCCCAGTGGAGCTGGATGATCCTTAAGATCCAAACCAAACCATTCCGTGGTTTTCTCTTTGGGGAAGCAGTCCGAGCATCCATGGACACGTTGTAGCCCTGGTTCCTTGCCTGACGTGTTTTGGTTTCTGAAATTCCTTTCCCAGGGAATTTCCTGTAAACAGGACAAACATTTTTCTGACCATACCACGTTGTGCTTTCTTTATCCAAGGAGGGGTTTCTCTTTGCTGTCCCTCTGGTTTGACCAGTGGGATTGAAGAGGTTTGCCTTTGTTTCACCAATCAAATAGGTCTGTGTAAAACCAAAAGTATAAAAGGGAGACACATCCCAGAAATGAAGGAGTCGATTTTCAGCCTTCTGAAGTTCGGAGTCTGTGTCATTGTGGTGTAAAATAGCGACAGACACGCAGTGAGGTGGATGCCAAAGCAGGCAGGGAGCTGAGGGAGCTGTGCTGTGACTGTTGGAGATCAGAAAAAAAGGCAAATCCTTGGAAAAGCCACTTTTCCAGTGAATTAGAGCTGCATGCAATGTGCTGGTTTAGCACAGGTAGCAAGATATTTCTGCCTAAGTTACAAACTTAAACCAGCACAGCAGTCTGTGTGATAGCAGCTCACCTAGAGGAAAACCGACCTCAGAACTGAGCTCCAGAACTGGGAGCTGTTAAAATTGGATCCTGGTCACTCTGGGATGGATGGAAGGAAGAGCTGAGCTCGGTCCAGTAGGAGCAGGTTGATGCTGCTGGGAGAACTGGGATTGTGGAGGTTTGACAGAGCCTTGGAGGGATGGAATGGGGCTGAGAAACCAAAAATAAAATAAAAACCACTTTTCAGAAAGAAACTCTCTGAATCTGGGAGCCTTGAGGCACAAACTGGATCCATTTCCTTTAAATGCTTGAACTTGAAGCTCCTGAGAGAGGGGGGAGGTATCCAGGAGGAATGAGGAACACGTTAAATTGGAGATAGACATCTAAAAGGCAGAGCCCTCCCGAAGCAGATTTTCCTGCTGGGATCACTGCACCCAGTCAGGTGATCTATCTATCAGTCCAGTGAAAAGGCACAAAGTATGTGGAAGCAGTTCCCAAAAAGGATGGAAAGTCAGTAATTAAAGGAAGGGAGGCTTATTTAAAGGTGCAAAGAGAGTAGCAACAACAAGATCCTAAAAGAAAAAGAAAATTTGAGGAGAAGCTGTAAATCCTGACACTTTCCCAAGGAGAAAGCTGGTGAGGTTTGGAGCAGAACTTGGGAAGAAAATCTTTGGGAACAAGACCTTGGGTGCTTTTCAGGAAGCTCTGAATTTCAATATTCCTCTTTTCAAGAAGCTCTGGATTTCACTATTTCTCTTCCAGGTCCTCTTCTCGTTCATCCACCTACTCCGGGTCCGGCTCGTCCCGCTCGCGCTCCAGATCCTCCTCCTACAGCTCCTACTCCAGTCGCTCCTCCAGGCACAGCTCTTTCTCAGGCAGCAGGTCCAGGTAGTGGCTCCTGGCACTGGGAACCAGTGGTGGGATGGTTTCCAAGGGTTTCCTGACAGTTCCTTCTTGCTCTGGTAAAAGAAACCATTCCAAGCCCTTGGCTGAGCGAGGGAGGCTGCGGTTGTGGGATGAAGGAGATCTGTCAGCCACCCCCTCCTCTCCCCAGTGCTCCTACCCACGGGTGCAGTGCTGTTGTGGCTGGGCTCTTTCCCATGCCTCTGGTGGATTAGCATTCCCATCATTTGCATTTTCTGATTGGAAGAAGCTCAGCAGCATCCCTTTTCTGTGGTGCTGGAATTTCTGTGTCAGGAGGCAAATCCCGTTTCTTTATTAAAGCACTTGTGTCTTGTGATAGCCCTGACACTTCAAAGTAGCAATCCAGTGTCCCATGCTGATTAAGATTCATTCCTCTGCAACTTCCTTGGCCCTGCAGACAGTTTCCCAAGTCTGGAATATCCATAGTAGGAGAACTGGCTCCTTAGATAGGAGCTGGAGCCACACAGGTGCTCAGAGCAGATCCCACAGGTGATGGCAGAACACAGAACACACACACTGGCACCTCTGGAGACTCCTTTCTCCTAGGAAAAGCTCAGCTGGGAGCTGATTCCACCTGGGAAGCAGATTCCCCATCCATCCCTGCTCCAGGCAGGACAGTGCCAGCGTGGGTGACACCCTTGGCTGCCTGTCCCTGAGGTGGCAGAGGGAGGAGCACCCTCAGCCCAGCTGTCCCCAGAGGAGCTGTCACACAGGAGTCAGGCTGCTGAGGCTGGGATGCAACAGAGGCACTTCCAGTCTTGGCCCTGGGGTGAATCACCTCAGCAGCAGCACGTGGAGTGTGCTCAGGGGCTCAGCAAACAGCTCCTGCCCCTGATTGGCACCTTTGGGATGTCACCCCTTAATGCTGCTTCTTGTCTTCCAGAAATTACAGACCAATATGAGGTTTAGGTGTGGTTTTTTTAGTCTTTCTCCCAAGTTTCTTTTGGTTTTGTTGCTGTTTAAAGGATGAACTGCTGTAGGAGTTACAGGACATAAAGTGATGAATGTAAAACTCAAAATCCTACTTTACTTTCCTGTGTATTCTCCCTAAAAATAGAATAGAGAGGATGGAGACAGCCTCAGGTGTTGCTGTGGAATACCTGGAGTGCCTCTCTTCAAGCTCATCCTATTTTTTCTTCTGTTTCCTCCTTTTCCCACTGCCTGATGAGAGAAGTTAAGTTTTGTTGCACAGAGTCCAACCACAAACCCCAGGAGAAGCTCAGGACAGGTTCCTGGGGTGGGGGGAGTGGTGGCTGAGTGCCCTGAGAGCCAGGAAAAGCTCCTGCAACCCCAGAGCCTGAGCTGAGGGATGTCTCCTTCCTTTGCAGGTCAAGGTCCTTCTCATCTTCTCCCTCTCCTTCTCCAACACCGTCTCCTCACAAGCCACTGGCCAAGGCTAAAGGGGAATTATTGCCACCTCCTGGGAAGGGGTAAGGATCCATCTTCCTCTGGATACCTCTGAGGAGAGGCCAGACAAGCCCTGCTGACCTTCAGGGGCCTTAAGCTGAAGGAATGCAGGGTTTAGATGGAATTTTGGGAAGGAATTGTTCCTGTCAGGGTGGGGAGGCCGTGGATCTCTGGAAGTGTCCAGGGTTGGAGCAGCCTGGGATAGTTTAAGGTGTCCCTGGCAGGGAGTGGAACAGGATCTTTGAGGTCCCTTCCCATCCAAACCATTCTGGGATTCTAAACCTGACAGAGTTTAAGAAAGAAATGAAAGATGCAAAGTACAACTTTTATTGAAGAGTTTTTAGCTTGGCAAGTTTAATTAAATAATGACACTTTTACTTATTAAATCCAAGTTGAACTGTGCAAGTATCCTTCAGTATTTCCTGTATACAAGTGTTTGAACACATGATTCACTGCTGGCACGTTCTGTGTGTGCAGATATATTTGTATAATCTAAATATACATAATAGGAGCTCTAAGAAAGTTTAAATTCCTTCCTGTGCTGTGGCTTTGGTTAATCCACGGCCTCAGAATAAAGAAAAGGTTCAGCCTCATCAGCTTTTTACACTGGATGACATTCACAAGGATGAAAACAGGACTGGAGCTCTCTGCAGCTGGGTTTGGCACATTCTGACAGCCCTGCTGCTCTTTGAAATTCCTGAAATTGCTATTTCACAAACCCTGCAGTGGCAGATCACGGGGACGTTGGAGGGTGACACAACACCGTAGTGATGTCACCTCTTCTAAGCTGACCTGCAAATAAATGACACCATGGGAATCCCCCTGAATTCTCCAGGATTTAGGACAATCCCCTTTGCCACAATTCTTGTCCCTTGTTAACCTTCCTTTGGGGTTTTTTTTCCCCATGAGGGCCCTGCAGTGGTGTCTGCTCCCTCCCAGTGCTGCTGGCAGTGGTGGTTTGGTGACAGCCTGTCCCCAGCACAGGGATTATTGTCACTGGATAAGGTGCCATGGGCTTCATCCTGTGTCCTGCAGGGGGTAACTGCAGATCCTGAGCACAGGAGCAGGAGGAATGAGCAGTGTGGGAGGAATGAGCAGTGTGGGAGGAATTTGCAGTGTGTGTGTGCAAACAGCACCTCCCCCCCAGTTAATGGGGGTCAGATCAGAGCTGGGATCTTCCAGGGGCTCTGGACAAGGGGATGGAGGGACAGGACACAGGGAATGGCTTCCCCAGAGGGCAGGGTTAGATGGGATATCAGGGAGAAATCCTTCCCTGTGAGGGTGCTGAGGGCCTGGTACAGGGTGCCCAGAGAAGCTGTGGCTGCCCCTGGATCCCTGGAAGTGCCCAAGGCCAGGCTGGACAGGGCTTGGAGCAGTCTGGGATAATGGAAGGGGTCTTGGAATATGATCTTCAAGGTGTTTGCAACCCAAACCATCCCAGGCTCAGACTCTGAGCAGTGTCCAGCTGTCAGAGCAGTGCTTGGGGTGCTCTGAGCCCCAAATTGGGCAGCACTGAGGAGCCAGAGCCATCCCCATCTCCTGCAGTGGCTGTTGGATGTCACAGTGGAGTTCCCATCCAGTTTTCCAAAGGGAACAAATCCAAGGGATACTTGCACACACACTGGCTGTTCTGCACCCTCCTGATCTGTGTGCTGGAGCTAAAAAGAGAATTTTTGTATTTACTGTGCTCATTTCATTCATTCTGAAGCCTGGCTGGCAGATTTTGAGCAGGTGTAAGTGTCTGGGATAAAAATGATGGAATTCAATGGATAAGAAACAACATTTCCACCCAGTCTGCTTCAGGAGTTAATTTACAAGTCAAATATCTCCAGAATTGGCTGTTGTACAGTAATTTGTCTGTGAAAAGATGAATTGATTGAGAATATGGGGAGCAAATCCCTTCAGGGAAATCCGTGGTGTTTGTGTTTTGGTGAAACAGCCAAGTGTTTGCAGCTACAGGAATCACATCAGGGCTGGGTTGGATGGGGTTTGGAGTAACCTGGGATAGTGGAAGGTGTCCCATGGAATGCAGTGGGATGATTTTTAAGGTCCCTTCCAGCCCAAACCAGGATTCCATAATCTTTAGAATATTAAACAACAACAAACCCAGGCACGTCATTTCTGAGGATGTCCTGAGTGCTCTGTGCCCACCCCCTGGGATCAAACACCTGAGAATTGTCATTTTTCCAGGGAAAAATCTGTGAAGAAGCTCACTGCCCTCCCAGTCCCTCAGCCACTCACGAAAATTACAACAACAGCCCCAGAGCCAGCCAAGGCAGGGGATAATCGGGAAGCAAGGAGGAAGGAACGTCAGACAAGGACTCCACCCAGGAGGTGAGAGAGCTGGGGGGTGGAGGGAGGCCTGATCTCATGGGAGATCCAGCAAATCCCACGTTTCTGTCTCCTGGAAGATCCAGCAAATCCTGGAGTCCCGACTACCGGGGTTAAGGGAGAAATGCATCTCCTGGGGCAGGGAGAAAAGGAGGAGAGAGCTGGGGTGGAATATTCCTGATTTGCCATGAGTGGCTCCTGCCTGTGGAGGCTGGGGGGAGGATGGAGTGGGTGAATAAAGGAAATGTGGCAGAATCAGGGTAGGAATGGGGAAAAAGGCGTTTTTGAGAGCTGCTGCTCATGGAGGTGGCACAACAAGGAAAAAGGAATGCGTGGGATCTGTTTGGTCCCAAAGATCTGGTGTGGTGGAGGGTCAGCAGCTGACCCACACTGGCCACAGGGGTATTGCCCACCACAGAACATCATTCCCAGGGATATTCCCCACCACAGAACATCATTCCCAGCACACAAACTGGGACAAGTGGTGCAAGGGGCCGATCACTCAGGGAGGGTTGGGCGTCAATCAGAGGGTTCTGAGCAAATCTCTGCTTTTCTCTTGGGTTTTTTTTTCCCTCTCTCTCTCTTTCCCATGACAATTCTCATGCTGGGAGGGCTGTGTGTGCCTTGCAGGAGGACCATCAGTGGCAGCATCAGTGGCAGTGCCAGCAGCTACAGCGGGTCCAGCTCCCGATCGAGGTCCTTGTCGCGGTCTCTCTCCAGATCTCATTCCAGATCATCCTCTGCCTCAGCCTCCCACTCTCCCTCTGGGTCAAGGAAATCCAGGTAAAGCCTTTGTGACCTTTATTGAACAGCAAATTTGTGGCTCTTGTTCCCTGGTTTGGTTTCTTGCAGTGGAAACTCTCCGTAGCTCCGGCAGCACGAGCTGCAGGTGGGACAAGGTTGGGTTTGTGTTACAGATCCCAAGTCCTGAATTGTGATGGGAATACAGGGTTGGAGAGGGCATGGAGTGATAGAACAAGATATAATGACCTTAAACTGATAGAGTGGATATTTAGATGGGATATTTGGGGAAAATGCTTCCCTCTAAGGGTGGGGAGGCCCTGGAACAGGCTCCCCAGAGAAGCTGTGGCTGCCCCTGGATCCCTGGAAGTGTCCAAGGCCAGTTTGNGATATAATGACCTTAAACCGACAGAGTGGATATTTGGATGGGATATTTGGGGAAAATGCTTCCCTCTAAGGGTGGGGAGGCCCTGGAACAGGCTCCCCAGAGAAGCTGTGGCTGCCCCTGGATCCCTGGAAGTGTCCAAGGCCAGTTTGGACAGGACTTGGAGCAGCCTGGTCTTTTGGGAGGTGTTGGGGTTGGAACTGGATGATCTTTAAGGTCCCTTCCAGCCCAAAGCATTCCATGATTCCCTGATATTTCCCTTGTGGTTTATTCAAGGAAATGATCCTGTCATGTGTGTCCAAGTACCCATTTAACCTAAACAGTGACCAGAACAGCTCCTTCTGGCCAGGGTGATCCCACATCCTAATTAAAGTACAAATGAACAGTTTCAGGCTATGGAGCTTGGCTCTCCTGAGCCTCTCCCACCTCTGGTTCCTGTGTGTCCTCAGGGGAGATGCTTGGCCTGTCAAAGGAGGGAGGTCAGAAAATCCCTAAATTATCCCAGCTAATGATATTTTTCCTTTGCTGGCAAAGTTGCAGGTCCAGTTCCTTTGTGTTTAGCCCCAAGTGCATAGTTCCAAGCCTGCTGGTCTGTGGGATGTGTAAACAGCAAACTCCTTCCAGCAAAGAGAAACAAACCACTCTCAAGTCACTCCTTCAGGATTTTTTTATCTCTTCACACAGAGGATTCCCTGAATCCTCACAGGCAGAGCCTTGAAACACAGCACTTCCCTGGCACAGGGGGTGTAAAACCAGTGCAAAACCAGCGGATGGGGCAGGATTTGGCTCTGAGCAGCTGCAAATTCCCATCTGTGAACTCTGGAACTCGGAGGTTCAACATCCGCGTTATTTTTACGGAAATCCCGGCTTGTTTACTCCGTGCTTGTCACGTTCATCAGCTCAGCCAGGGGTGATGCAAGAGCTTCAGAGGCATGGATGGGAAATGTGAGCACGCTGGGGCTGCCTGTGCTGCTCCTGTGGGAAGGGGGAAATGTGGGAAATGCACTGTGTGCCCACACCAGCTCTGCTGGGCCAGCCTGGTGGCCTGGAGGAGTTCCTGGATTGTCCTGGCTCCATTGGAACAATCCATGAGACCTCTCAGAGCTCAGCTCCTGGTGCCAGGGGGTAGAGGCTGCACAGGGTTGGTCTGTGCTGAAGCTGCCACAGTCACCCCAATGCACCCCAGGCAGCCTGGGCCTTGCTGGCAGAGCAGGTTGGTGTGGCCCGTGGAACAGGCTGGAGAGGCTGCCTGAATATTCATGGAATGGGATGGTTTGGCTTGGAAGGGAGCTTAAAGCTCATCCAGTCCAACTCTCTGCCACCTTCCACTAGACCAGGTTGTTCCAACCCTGTCCAGCCTGGCTTGAACATTTCCTGGGAGAGGCCCTGGTAGGAGAATTCCATCTTGGAGGCATCTCCCTGTCGTTATCAGTCGTGACAGTGACTCTGTGCCAACAGCAGAAACCCTGCCAGGGAACCCTTGCCCTGAGCTGTAACACTGACCTGGATGTGCCAGTGCACTCCCTGCTTTCACTCCTCGTTTTCCTGGGCAAACAGTGCCCTGTTTACACATTCCCTTAATCCAGGCTATAAATAATCATCACTCTCTAGGCCTGCACCCGACAGCTTTGGGATTTTTCATTCCGGCGCACCCCGGGACACGCGGCCTTCACGTGTGGCTGCCTGCCGACCTTCCCACCGTGCAGGGAGATGCAGGAAGGGCTGGAGCATGACGTGAGCTGTTGGTTCTTGGCAGGTCCCTGAGCGTGAGCAGCGTCTCCTCCGTGTCCAGTGCCTCGTCCAGCAGCAGCTCCGTGCGCAGCGCCGACTCCGAGGACATGTACGCGGACCTGGCCAGCCCCGTGTCCTCGGCCAGCTCCCGCTCCCCCACCCCGGCCCAGCAGAAGAAAGGTACAGCCACCTGCTCTGCCGGGCTTCTCTTCCTCTAGGGAGGCTTGGGAGGAGCAGAGATCCTGCCCTGGGAATGCTGTGGGCTCCAGGAGGCTGTGGGGCAAATGAAGGTCCACGTCCTTCCATGCCTGTGCCTCTGGTTGTCTCATCCCTTTTCCTGCCTGGCACTTCTGCCTCTCCCTCACCCCGTTCTCCTTCACCCTTGGAAGGTGATGTAAATCTGGACAACTCCATTCTCACATTGCTCTTCCTCTGCTCGTTCCAGACCTGTGGCAAAAGCCTTTTTGGTTTTTGTCTTTGCTGTTCCTCTCTGGAAATGCTGGTTCCTGAATCCCTTAACCTCAGGCCCACGAGCTGAGTTAACTGCTGTGGGCTTTTCCATCCCTGCAGCAGCATCCTCTTGCCCAAAGGGAGAGCAGGCAACAGGAATCATTCCCAAGTCACCACTTTGTGCTCTCTGCTTTCCACAGGAAAGTCCAAAAAAGAAGACAGTGCTAAAGAGGAGAAGAGGAAACGGGATGTGCCCGCTCAGCTCCTGAAATCAGCCAAGCCCACCCCGGGAAGCAAATCCCAGCAGCTGCCCCAGGGCCAGCAGCCCTCGGCCCCCCAGGCTCAGCAGGGCAGCTTCAGCGGGCACAAGGAGATCAAACTGACCCTCCTGAACAAGGTGGGATTCCCTGGAGGCTGGGGATTGGGATTCCCTGGAGGCTGGAATTGGGATTCCCTGGAGGCTGGAATTGGGATTCCCTGGAGGCTGGAATTGGGATTCCCTGGAGGCTGGAATTGGGATTCCCTGGAGGCTGGAATTGGGATTCCCTGGAGGCTGGAATTGGGATTCCCTGCTCTGGGGGGGCTGAGCAGTGCAGGGGGAAGGGATCCCAGCGGGAGGGGGATGG
>VWYP01022520.1:0-19126 GCA_013400435.1 Pycnonotus jocosus
CTCTCTCTCTCTCCCTCTCTCCTCATGAGTATGAGCAGCCCCACTTCTGCCAACTTTTCTCCCAGGAGACATGACCTGCAAACCTCTATAATTTTTTCTAGTTCTACTTGTCTACATATGATCTACATCTTCACATGTGCCACTCAAATCTAGAGAATCAAGGCACTTCCGGTGGTTAAGAGCCAAGGAGTTTGTGTCTCATATGGACCCATATGGTGCTTGGCTTTTTTAGCAGCACCAGCATATTTAACTTGATCCTAGTTGGACCTGCAAAGTCTCCTGGGTACTGTGTTGAGGAGAAATGGTTTAAGCAGTTGGATCCCATCCTCTCTCTCTCTCTAACTTGATTTTTACTGAGGGTTATTATTTTGCACTTGTCCACACCAATTTTTCCCATGCTTGTTCATCTCACAAAGCAGCTTTTTCTGTCTTGTAGTAGCAACAAAATAGAACAGGAATTCACTGATGGAAACACTGAAGAGTGCAAGACCCACTGCAAACCCTGTGACAAACTACTCAATACATCACTTTAACAGCAAACTTGTGACAACTTCTCTCTGTGTCTGATTATTCCACCAGTTTTGCACCACTTCTGTAGTTTTTTTTCTTTCTGAGTTGGCTTCTATCATTTGTTTATGAGGACATCATATGAGGTATTACCAAAAGGCTTAAATAAAAGAGGCATTTCTTGCTACTCCTCTCTCCACTGCCCTTTATCCCATCAGAGAAAGAGATTATATTTCCTTTACATGATTTCTTCTTAACAAATCTGTATTAGCTGACATCCATTTCTTTATTATTTGCCAGTAAGATTATTGTGTATTGTTTACAAACTGGTCAGCCATTCATTTAAGGAGGAGAGTGTTTATATTTTTACTGTCTTAGTGCTGAAGCTACCCCGACATCCTTCCCTTTCCTTTCCCCTTTCCTCACTCTGTAAAAATGTTTTTGTACCCACTCTGCTCCTCTTTGTTATCCATTAAGCTCTATGTTAAAAGTAGCTGGGTTTTCCTCCCTTTTTGGCTGAATGTTTCTTCTGCGCCTCATTGTTCTGGCTGAAAGAAGCCTTTCCCTTTGATTTTCAGACTGGATTTATTTATTTCTGGGCAGCTTACACCTATTTTCTCTTTTACTTGCCCTGTCCTTTGACTTAAGCAGCTCTTTTTTCCTCCCTGGTGTTTATCCCCAAGGACAGCTTTGCAATTTCATCCCTTTCAGACTTCATTTTTCTAGAGTAAACAGAAGCAGCGGTCACCTATTTTATTTTAATTTTTTTTTTCTTGAATAAACAAGAATATCCTATCAATTCCAGGAATAAATTTTCTGCACCTTTGACTGTTGGATTTCCTCTTTCTTCAGCACACATGACCTGGCTTGTCCCAAGAACAGCAGGTGAGTGCTCAGAGGTCCCTGATGGTGAGGCAGCTGTGGGTCACCTTTGCCTCTCCCATGGCTGCATCTGGCTGGTGCCTCAGTCCAGGAGTGACTCACACCTTTTTAAACACCCTAGAACAGAAATCCCCATTTTTCATCCCAAAATGTGTGAGATCATTTTGTGCTACAGAGCATAATGCTTTTTTTATTGTTTTGACAAGCTTCAAAGACATATGTTTATTCCTGTGTGATTTTTCCACTGCTCTTTGCATTCATGTTGCTCTCCAGCTTCGTTTCACCAGCACAGCCCATGACTTCAACTTTCAGTGCAAGACATTACTCACAAAAATACTTTATTAATATCACTCTCCTGAGAAGTTTTGGAAGAATAATTCTTGTTTCCTTTACATACTCTCTATTTCTCTTGCTCCTTTCCCTACCAGTACATTCTGTCTCTGTCTGTCTTTTCTGGAAACTTCTACCATGGGATCAAATCTGAAGTACAAAAAGGAGATGGACAAGTGCTTGACTTTTTACATTTGTGCATCAAATCTTGTGAAACAAAGCCAAGAAACACCCTGGGTAAGACCAGAGCTGATCCAGACTCCTCTTTGCTGTGTTAATGCAATTCTAGGCACAGGGCTGTATCCTACAGCAGCTTCTTATTTAGGATTAACATCCCACAGCAAGCTCTCCATTATCTCTCCTGAGCAGAGAGAACTGATTGCTTTCACTGAATTAAAATAAGATGTCATGCTTTGGCCCTCACTCCCACACACATTCAGCCCAAGCTCAACAGCAGCATTTCTTGAAGCCTGACTTGTGGGGTTAGATTGTTTCTTGGTTTTGTTTTGTTTTAGTTTGCTTTTTCTTTGTTAGCTCTTTTCATTCTTCTAGTTTTAAGTAGCATATTATCAAATTAATAATTGAGAATCACCATTTTAAGTTTAGGTGTCTTTGCAACAGCCTTGGGGAAATATATTATCCTGCTTTTTTTACAGGTGAGGAACTGAAGCACAGAAGTAAAGGGTCAAATCTGCCACTGCAGATTTATCCCAGTGCAATTCAGGAAAGCAGACAGCTGTATAAAACTGCAGTTACACAGTGATTAAGCAAGCTATTTGATTTGCACTTAATGGTTTATTACAGTCTTCTTTTAGTTTGGCTATATTTACTAAATCTGCCGTGGAGCAGCTTAGGGTCAGGATGCTAAATCAGCATAATGATTTTCAAACACTGTGCTGCTGTGGAGAAATTCACATATTTTTGCATGTCTGCTCTGCCCAAATGAAATGCCTGACTCAGCAGCAGCAGCAGCAGCAGCAGCAGGGGCTGAGTGCACACCCAGCAGTGGGACACAGCTCCCCAGAGCCAAACCCCTGGGCATGGGTTATCTGAGGACACACTTTCAAGTGCCATTACTTTTGGAGGGAGTTAGGCTGTCTGAAGTGTGATTTATATCTAAGAAAATACGGTAATTGACTCAGAGCTGAGTGCTCTGACCCATCTGACTTTGATGTCCATGTGCTTCCCCCAGTGCCAGGTCGCACTCACTGGCGACAGAATTTTCCACTTTTCATCCTTGTTTTGAGTTGACTGAAATGTCTGTTCTCTTAAACTGGAGAGCTGTTGCCATCTCCCTGCCTGTTGCAGAACAAGGCTAAGCAGGTTTTCATCTTGAGGGGTTTGCTGGAGGGCAGGATCAGTGAAAAGGCAGCCAGAAAGATACAAAGGGTAGGTTCAAATTAAAAACAAACAAACAAACAAACAAAATTCTTTTGGTTTCCCTGCAGATGGCCCTGAAAGGATCCTCTCCAAATGGCACCCCTTGTTTATGGGGAAAGGTTGTAGAAGGTGATTCCTACAGCCAGAAACAATCTCTGGGAGATTTCTTGACTCACTGAGCAAGCTGATTTACAGCCAGTGAGGGCTGAGAAGTGAAACTCTCTGTGTGGGTATTCTTGGTTTAGTGTCTGATGAGGGTTAAAGCCACTGGGCCATAAATATCCTCAGTATGCTCCAAATCAAATCAGGCAGTGGGGAAGGGTCAGGCTCTTGTTTCAGGATAGATGCTGGAGCAGGAGGAACTTGGCTGATTTGAGCCAATTCATTTAGTCCCACTTGATTACCAATAATATTTATGAGCCCCACTGTGCTGAAAAGAAGGGGAGACAGCTCCTGCACCTCACAACAGTTAAACTGATGCAGTGTGAATCTCCACAACCCTGTCTGGTGTCTCACCTTGTGGGAGGAAATCCACCCACTACCCTTGGAAGGGCACAGGCAGGCACTGGGGTTGTGCAGGACTTATTTCTCTAATTAGACACAGCCCCTTCCACTACTGAGCTGAAACCCATCAGAAAATCCTGGCTAACAGCAGTAATTTTAGCATTTCTGGCATAAAACCACTCTGCCTTTCAGCTGTTGAATAGACCCTGGAACTGATGTTGGTGCAGAGGAGAAGGGGAGATGCCAGCTGGAAGAATGCACAGCTAAAAGTCAATGCTGAGAAATTATCACTCTGTGTCCTTGTAATGACCTTTCAGTTATTTTAGTCCTTTAGTGCTTTTAGTTATTCTCCCATTCTCTAGAAGCTAAGAGATTTTGTGGTTTTGCTTATCTACTCATTTTCTCACTCCTCTTTTCATCTCTCTTCTCCCCACACTTTAGGGGCAATCAAAGACCTCAGTTCTGTGAAGCCAACTGAGTCCCAGGAGGGATGAGGCTCAAGGAATTAAATCCAGGCTTGTTAACCCAAACCACCTCCCAGGACAGCCAGGTTCTGACTGTCTGAGCCTATTTTCAATCAGTTGCAACATAAATGGTTTGAGATGATGACAAACCTTTGGCCATGGCTCCCTGGGAACTGGATCCCTCCTGGTGCCACAGGTGTTGGCTGCCTTACCCATATCATTATCTAGCTGGAAAACATGCAGGGATGCTAATTTAAATGTCAGCTTTGCTTAGTATTTTATCATCAAAAGGACATTGTGCAGCTATTATGTGTCTTGCACAATTCATCTCAGGGAATGCCTCCTCTGGTGACCCAAAGTTGGTGGCAGCTCAGCACAGACTGAATATAAAACTGGAATTTTATTAGGCTGCTGTTTAAGGATGAATCCAGCTGAAAACCACCTCCAGAGCTGCCTGGATCCTCTTCCAACTGTTTAAAACAAGTGTCACTAAATCAGACAAATGCTGGTGCTGGGACACAGCAGGCACTAATTTAACCCATATGCTCTGGGAGTGCTCCTACATCTGTTTGTTCTGGGCAGAACTAAACAGTGGAATTAAATTTTTTTCTACCCCCCCATCAAGTAAAATTGTATCACAAGCAAGCCATGCAATTTTAAGCCCACTGTGGCAGCTCACTAACTGGTGTTCGAGTGGTGGGAACTCAAACACTGCTGAGCAGTTTGGGGCAGGGCTGTTGGGTTTCCACAGCCAGAGGTTGGTAGGGGAGGATGCAGGGATGGCTTCTGTCAGAATTTGCTGGACACTTCCCCTGTGCCCACGGAGCCAATGCCAGCTGGATCTGAGACTGACCAGTCCCTGGCCAAGGCTGAGTGATGGTAATGGTGCCTCTGGGGTAATTAATGTGTGTAAGAAAGGGGGAAACCTCCCTCAGCTGGAGAGAGGAATGAGAAAACGTGGGAGGAAGAGCTCTGCAGACCACAGGTCATGCTGTGTCACTGCAGGCGCATGTGAACAGTAGAATGGTACTTTGATCGGGTCAGTACATATTATATTAAAAATATTAACACTTCTATTATATTCATGGTTATTTTCATTGTTATTGAAAAGGGACATCCAAATAAACTAATCCTTATTAAGATGGGAAGATTGCAATGAACATTTAATTGGGCTTTCTGAAATAAAGTGAATATCAAATTTCATCAATAATTCTGCTTCTCACCTAATGACTGCAAACTGAACATATCTTTTTGGAAAGACATTTAGCCTTGATTTAGAAACTCCCGAACGAAAAAGAATTTACCATGAGCCTCAGTAATTTGTTCCAGTGGTTAATTATCATGCCTTAAATATGTACATCTTATTTTCAGCTTGCATGAGGTTTACTCATATTAATTGTATATTTGATTGTAATTTGCTCTATCTTAGCTAGTTAAATGCAATGTACTTTTTTTAAATTCTCTGATTGGATGACATCTTTAAATAACCAACTTAGCATGAATTATGATGTTTTAGAATCAATTATACAAATGCAAAAATCCAAGAATTGAACTTCAACTGAAAGATCAACAGATAGATTGCTCAGCAGTGGTCCTCCAGTTTTAGAATATGCGCAGGAAGGAAATCTCCAAAAATCCTCTCCTGATTTTGGCTGGGGTAGAGTTCATTCCATAACATGGTTTTATCCAAGCATACCAATTTCTTTCTGTTTTCTTGCTGGTTTGCTCAAAAAGCACAGAAATGCCTCTAATGTGTAGGAACCTGGTCTGGTTGAAGTTGTCCCTGCCCATGGCAGGGGGTTTGAATGAGATGATCTTTAGGGTCTCTTCCAACCCAAACCATCCCGTGATTCTATGATTTGGGAAATAACCCCTGATACTGGATTTGGGAAATAGGCCCTTATACAGAGAGATGATATAGAGATAAAAATGTCAGAGATAAAGAGGGCACAATTTTTCTGGCCTCTTTTCATTAACTAAAAAGAGAACCTAAGGTGAGAAATTCATATATAAATGAAATGAGGTGAGTTCTTATCTGTGTTCCATGTGCACACTTTGATTTGTACAAAAGAATCAGAGAAAGGGAAAAAAATTAAATGAATGTAGATGAAAATTTTAAAAAAAGCATAACATTCTCATTGAAACATTAACCTTCATTGAGATGTGTATAATTCCATCAAGATTCCCCAGATTCATCTTGCTTTTCAACCAAATGTTTTATGAAGCAGATGATCCACTAATAAGTTTAATTCTTGGTGGTGTGACAGGATTTGGGGAGGGCTGGAAAGGATGCATGCTGTGGAGGCCAAAGTGGCACCAGAAGTGGGACAGGGTTCTGTATTGCAGCTGACAGGGACATAAAGCAAGGAATAGGAGAATAAAGATCAATGTGTTGTGCAGGAAGATAAGGGAAGGGTACCAGGCACACTGGGTGGGAGGCATCTATTCCGATTTAAGTACCCAAAAGGTCTCCAGGTGGATCTCTTCATTGCTCTTGCAGCTGAAGGGAATAAATAAGTGGCCCCAGGGAGCCCTGCTGCCAGCCTTTCACATGTGTAATGTTCATTGCCTTATGTGTCAATCTCTCTCCACTGACTACTAAAGAAAGCCTGGAGTGATTACTGAGGGTAGATGAATCCCCAGCCCCCAGAGTGATCCATATTCCCTCCCAAAAGATGATGTGGAAGGAGCAGCTGACTTGTCTGATCTACCCTTAGTAACCTGCTGAGAAAGGAATCAGTGACTGCAGTCTGTTAGCAGAGATCTGCAGAGGGCTTTCCCTCTCACTCAAGTTATGATTTTGCTGTTGGACATGATTTGGGTTGGATGACATGAGAGGAAACACAAACTGACTTGTCACAACATTATTACCCTCTTTATTCCATGTTGCCACACTCTGTGCTCCTTTACACTGCCTCAATAAGCCCAACCTATATAATCTTCCCACAATTTTTCTCCAAATTTTTAATCCTATTTCTCTGTTCCATGATCTGGGATCTTTCATGGCCTGCATTTCATTATAAACTCACTTTCCATACCCCGTCAACTTTCCAATGTCGCTTGGACTCTGCAGATGAGTTCCTGCCAGAGGTCCAGCCTAGGGAAGAGCAGAAAACCTGCATTTTTCATTAGTATGGGACCATTTTCATAATCCTAAGTTGTGTACTTTTTGTCATTAGCTGGAGGCATCCTGCACTTCCCTGCTCCCACAGGGCTTTATACCCTGAGGTGCACCAGTGTGTTACACACTTCATGGATCTGCTGAAGAGCAGCAGGGGAGATGTTGCACTGCACCAGGCAGATGATTCTATATAAGGAAAAGAGTTTTGGTTCACCTTTGAACATATAAGGAAGCCAAGCTGGAAAGTTCTGTGCCTGTTTCATTGGCATTGGCCAGCGCCAGCACAGGGGCACTGGCTGGGCTTTGGAAATGTTTCTCAACACCTGTAGCTGTTTCTATTGCCAGCAAGCCAAATTATTCCTCCTTAATCACTGTATACTTAAGAAGGAGCACAGAGGTGCTCAGGTGCTTTTTTGGACTGCTTTACCCATTTGCAAGAGTTTTCTCTACACTGTGTTCTACTTATATTTCTTTTGTTTGATGTTGTTTGTTATTTTTGTCATTATTAAAACATTTTCTTTTACAAACCATGTCCAGAGAAGTTGTCTTGCTATTTTTAAGCCACTCTGAGAAGTTGCAGATCAACTCTCAGACTTGATACATCTTCATGTGGCTTATTACACTCTGGCCACGTGTAAGACTGTACCAGGGAGATGCTTTGGATCCCCTTATATTGGGATTAAACTGGAGATGGGACCACTGAGGGATGTTTTAGAGCATGATTTATTGCTGCAGTCTCAGGAAGGAGTGAGAATGTCTTCACAGCATAAGATAGAGGTCAGTAGTCCATGGTCAGTGATCACAAGATCTCTGGTTACAAGGACTCTTAAATGTTTATTAACCAAGAAATTACTGCCACACAGATTCCTTCTATTTTCACACTAATAGTTAATAAATTTGTCTTATACATTTTTGCTGCAATGAGGACTTTCTTAATCAATTACACACACATTTACAGGACTACACCTTAAAACTTTTTTCTACCTTTGTAACTAGTTCTATATCTAAATTTTAAACTCTAAAACTTTCCACTGCCTAGCTTGCCACGTTTCTGCCTAAACCACAAATCCACATTCTGGCTTCTGGTCTCCAGATCTGGAAGCGTTTTCCAAGGTCTCAGATTAAACCCTGTATTCATTTCCAAGTTTAGGCCTGCAGGCTCAAGATTTTGAGAGTTTTTTGTGCCTTGATTTCCCACACCCTTCTCCTCAGCAGCTTGGCCAAGAGCTAAAGGGAACAGAGTCCCACACAGAAATGCTGATTCCTTGTGCTGCTGACACACACATTTATAATTCAGGCAGTAAATTGGGCTAATGGGTGCAAATAAAAGGTCAGTGTTCAGAGCAGAGAAAAGGGCTGTAAGTTGCAGGGTGAGGGGGGAATTTTATGTGGCTGAATACAAATCCTTCCCCCTCTCTGGGGAGAGGTCACTGTTAGGATCCTGTGAGGACAGATTGAGAGAGTCAGGGTTTTTCAGCCAGGAGAAGAGAAGGCTCCAGAGACATTTTATTGCAGCCTTCCAGCACCTAAAAGGGGATATAAAAACAAAAAGGAGAGTGACTTTTTTACACAGACAGATAGTGATAGGACAAGGGGGAACCATTTTAAACTAAAAGAGGAGAGATTTAGGTTAGATGTTAGGTGTCCCTGTTCATTGCAGGAGAGTTTGGATTAGGTTTTTCGTTTCCAACCCAAGCAACTTTTTGATTCTATGACTTTATTATTTCTATTCACCTCCTGTGGTGCTTTTGCAGCTTTGAAGACTAAATGTCCTGTGCTTGGAACACCACGAGGTGATTGATGTTGTGAGGAAGAAGATTCAGTGATGGCCAAGGATTCTTCTGGAGTTCTGATATTATTTATTTACATGATCAGATTTTCTTGGATGTTTGAACCACAGATAATCACAATCCTATCTTGGGACCATGCACTTCCAAGAAGTCTTCTTTAGGATTAGTTTAATCTGTGATTTGCACTTCCCATGATTGTCTTGATTCAAACTCCTTCTCTTCTGTGGTTATCTTCCAGAGCCCTGGTATTCTTTTCTTTTTTCCTGATTGCTTGCTCTGACTGTTTTCCAGGGCCAAGGGAAAGAAGAAGTGTGTAGGTGTTTAATCTAGTAGATCTCACTCCATGGTTGAACCAGATGACTATAAATTAGTTGTCAGCATGTTTTCCTCAGGTTTCTGATTTCCCCAATCCCTGTGTTAATAGTATAAAGGAGACCACATAAAAAATTATTTTTTTTCTCTTTTTGGGTTCACCTTACAGCCCTTTCTTAGGCTAGAATGCAACATGTCCTGGAAAGAGATGCTTGAAAACTTGCAGAGAGATAAAATAAATGGCTGAGATTAATTTTGTTTACTCATATGTGGTAACTGATAGAGAATCAAGTAGATCATGACCTTATTTCTGATGTTAACAGCAATTTGTTATGAGAATATGGTCTTTAGGCTTGAGGTCTAAAAAAAGACCTGTTTATTTTCTTTTCTATATATTTACATTTCACTGGGTTCATTTTCTCATGCTTAGGTTTCTATTGATGGCTGTTTGACACGCATCACATTCGTGTAGCTCACGGTGAATTTCTCCTTTGTGTAAGTATTTGCTCACATCAGAGTGCTCCCTGTTCAGTTTTAATTGAACTCCTGGTGAAGTAAATGTTCTTGTGTCATAGATTTTCATCAATGATAATAGTAAAAAGACTAGATGCCCCAGGATGTTTTCCTTTATTTATTGCAACAAATGTGATTTAAATACATGGAAATATGTGAAGATCCAGTAAAAGAGATAGTTACAGTTTAATGCAGAAAGAAGAAGAGCAGGGTGGAGTGACAGCACGTTCCCTGCATGGGTCCTGTTCTTCCAGTGAGAACTGGATATTGAATAACAAGACCTCTGGAGGTTCTTTTGATCTTTGCTTGGTAACTTTCAGCATTTTTTACCTGGATCAGGCTGTCACAGCTGGAACAACCCATGTACTTGCAAAATCCTTCCTGGTTTTCCCTTTGTTTTCATGGGAGTGAGGAAGTGAGAGCATGGGATGAGTTTTGCAGCTCCTTCACATTGGAACTCAGTCTGAACTGTGGTGAGCTATGAATTGTCTGGAGAGAGGATGGTGCTTGTCTGTGCCCTTCCACCAGCTGCAAAGCACAGTGCTTGTCTTACAGAATTGATTGGATGAGCAAAATTTGAGCTCATGGGATCTCTTTCTTAACACAAAAGAAGGAAAACAAAAATACTGCTGGAAATAAAACAGTCAAAAAAATTCGGAAGAAACCATGATAGCTTCAGTTCACTATACCCAGAAGGCCAGATTCAAGCTAAATGCGCTCTCTGATTTTCTTTTAAAGCAATGTCACAGATCAAAATCTCCATATTCATGTTTTTCAGCTGACTCTACCCTGCTCTCTCAGGGCTGTCAGTGGGTGTACACCCTGGCAGTGACTCCAACACAAACAAGAGAAACAAAATTGCAGGATAAAAGCCTGAGAAATTTATTACTGAAGTTCTTGCACACATCCTCCCACCACTACTAAGGCTGTTTGCAATGGGAGAGTCTCTTAAATTAAAATTGCACTTTAGACCAAGACTTCCACGCTTGTAAAATCATTATGAATGACCGGTGCTTTTCTTTCACAAGGGTCAAAGCAATGGTTTTAACTACTGTAGGTTGTAACATCCTTGGCCAGCCTGGGCCAATGCATCCCACTTACATTTGCTTCCATTTTTAATGGAACAGAATATGCCTGTTTGCCATATTTTGTTTGCTTCCTGTGAATACATGAATGTATCAGAGTAAGTGTAGGACAAGGGCATACAGGTGACCTTGCCCCTGATCAGTAACAGCTGTGTTAATTACCCAATATAGCCTCACCCCTGATGAGTCACAGCTATAGACAATAAAGATAAATGTGATAAAAGGGGTAGCTAGTGAGGCAAAATCATTAAGGAGGAGGAACCTTGAGGAAAAAGGAGCCAGAAGATCATGAAGAAGAAGGATCCTGGGGAGAGAATCCCTGCTGTGAGGTCAGTCTGGGTCTGCAGCTGGAGCCTGTTGTTGGAACCCGAAGTCATGGTCTAGCGGGGTAGAAGCCTGCAGTCACAGTCTGCACACTGATCCCTGCAGTCACAGTCTAGCTGGGTAAAAGCCTGCAGTCACAGTCTGCACACTGATCCCTGCAGTCACAGTCTAGCTGGGTAAAAGCCTGCAGTCACAGTCTGCACACTGATCCCTGCAGTCACAGTCTAGCTGGGTAAAAGCCTGCAGTCACAGTCTGCACACTGATCCCTGCAGTCACAGTCTAGCTGGGTAAAAGCCNGGTTGGAGTCAGGATGGCTGAGCTGTAAAGAGGAATAAACCAGGACCCTTTTCATGCTGTGATCAACAAGAACTCTGTGTCTCAGCTCATTTCTACCCTGCAACAAGAGGGCTGCTGCAACAAGTAATTACCTTAAAATGATGGATTTTAAGCTGAAGGGCAAGCTTCAAAGGCAAAGTAACAGCGCTGCCACCTTAGCATGAGGGCATGTCCCTGCAGCAGCTGCTGAGAACTAAGGTACATTTGAAGATTCAGGCTGAATCTTCAAATTCAAGGCCCCAGAAGTGCAAAACCCTTCACCCCTCTGGATACAGGTGCTGTAGCTGGGCCCTCAGTATCACACAGATGCAATTTTACTGATGGATTATTGAACAGCTCAGTGTTTACACAGAAACAGCCTAGCACCAGCAATAAAAGAATGCATTGAGGATACACCCAGTGGGGGATTCAAAGATCATAATGCCACATATTAATTGATAAATAAACCCATGAGCCACTCCGAACAATGGATAGTTTTCAGGATATGATGTGCTGAAATTGGAAACAAGGCAAACTGCTCACAACACAATATTTATGCCTGTCTACAGGACGGGAAAATGTGAATGTTGAACTATAGAGGCAGAGAAAGTTGGATGTGCTCCAGGGAACTCATGATCCATGAATTTCATGAGATGAAACAGATGGATGAAGCAGACACATGGAGAGGGTAGGAGGAGGTGGGAGGATGTGTTAAAGGAAATGGCTTTGTAGAATTATCAGCACTTCATTTTCTAACACAGATCTCCCTATGACACCAAAGATGTCACTGAAAACCAGGGTTGGGCATTTTCTTAACAAACAATGTCTGAAGAGGCAATTGGAGGAATTTTAAAAAGTGATGAATTTGGGAATGCAAATGCAAACTATGAGGCACTGGAGATGTTTGTTCTTCTGACACTGCACTCAGGAATTTTTCTTACTGCTCCTGATGCTCAAAAGGTAATGACAGAGTCACTGATTGAAATGGGCTTTGGAATTAGGCCCTTCACTGTTACTGAACTTCTGGAAATAAATAATTCCTTTTTATAAAGCCTTGGAAACATGTAAGCAGAAAAAAAATAGTTATAAGGTATTTAAAAAAAAACAACTAAAAAAACCTCCAACCTCCTAAACCTTGTCAGAAAACTCCCAAACAAAACAAACAACACCCAAATCAAACCACCACCAACCAAAAAACCCTACCCAAAACACCATCACATGTTCACACTTGTCATGGTTAGCTACATTTACATGTCCATCTTCATGTGACAAATGACCCTGACACCTCCAGAGTTATTGCTGTGCTGAATCATAAGGGCTGTCAGTGTGAAACATTTCTATTCATTCTTGCTAGAAATGTCCTAAAGTGGTGGTTGGGTATCCAAGGCAAGGAATTATCTTTCAACTAGCCCTGCCTATTAGGAAGGAATTGTCCTTTTCCATCCAATTCTTTCCAACTTTTGTATCTCTGCAGAGCTGGAACTTGCTTTTTGTACACCTAAACCATCAGATTGTAAAACTGTAATATTTATTGATGGATGTTCACAGAAATGAGTTCACCTTTGGTTAGTTAACACAAGTAGGGTCTGGCTCAGAGAAAGCCTTGCAAGCTTGATTCAGGTTCAGAGGTGTTGCCTGGTGTAACCTGAGATCCCCAGCACATGAGACATCTGTGCAGACTAATAAATGTGATATAGGATAAATGGGAGAGCTGTGCCCTTCTAAAGCAGGTGGTGAGACCACATATCATGTGCTGGGGCCTCTTAAATCACATCAGAATCTTGTTTCACCAACTAAATTGTGTCCTCCATCTCTAGTGGCTGTGATGGAAATTCAGACACTCAGTGAATGTACAAGGCTGTTATTAGAAGCCTTTAATCTATGATCAGATCAATCTTATCTAACTGTGCACTTTGCTCCACACCTTCTCCCCAGGGCTCATTGGGGATCATCCCTTGCACAGTCCCTGTGAGCCAGGGGTTGAGTGCCAAGGCAATCCTGGCAGAGCCCAGGAGTGCAGGAACACACCCCAGTCCAGCACAGCACTGCTCCATGTCCACCCTCTGTCCATGCTCATTCCACTTCCCCATGTCCAGCAGGAGTGAAGAAACTTGTCTGCATTCCCAGGAGTGAAGCAACTCCTGCACAGGACACCAAATTCAGGTCAGTGGAAGGTGGGAGTTTGCTTGCTCATTTCATACACATTACCATACAAACTCCCTGCCTCCTCCATATAATTTTCAACATTTTCCCAAACGATTTTTGGGAGTTTTTTCATCCTTTTCTGGCTGCCTACATATTGTAGTCACCAACCATGAGCCATCCAGTAATGAAGAGGCTTCTTTCACAAAGATCCTTATTTACCGACTGCTCTTCATCTTCCTTTGAAATTTCAGAGAGAAAGCTCTGCTAAAATCCCTACAGTAAAATCCCCATGAGGCAGAGGATAGAGGTGGGAGAGAAGGGACAGCAGATGTGTTTTGCTATTTCTATTAAATATGTTTCTGTGATTCACAACAGTGAGCTTGTGCCTACATGTGATTGAAGTAAGTTTGCAAACTCTTTGCTCTGGCTGTTGCTCTGCTTCTCCCTTTCATCTTGCTGTTTGTCATATATTCACTTTCTGCCTCTTGTCTTTTCTGACATTTTCACTATCTCAGGGGGGCAGCATTGGCACTTTCACACATCACCATAATAGAAATAAAAGCTTGAAAGATCTAGATCTGAGGCATGCCTATTCCTGGGGCATTGCAATGAGACATCATGAAAGATGTAGCTTGGCTGGATACTCAGGAGATCACAAGAAACCTGGAACCATAGCTCCTGAGAATAACTGAGCTGATGAAAGCAGACAAACATCTCTGCACTTTTTTTTCTTTTCTGGTGAAAAATCCTGTCAGAAATTGACATTTTTTTTCTGTGCATATGGTTGAGATGAAATTCTGTTTTCCAGTGGGGAAGAAATGTTTTATTTAGGTTTTTTTGATGAATAGCTCTGGCCTGTCTACTATGACACATACTTCACACAATGCAAGTGAAAACACCCCAATGAATCTTTCCAAAGTCCTGAGGAGTTTCACCTCAGGATGAATTAAAACATGTATATTTGGGTCAGACCCTCCATCAGTCCAGACTGGCTAAATTCTGATACCATCAGTTAAACCATATCGCTTTATGTTATAAAATATGACACAAAATATCATACTGAGACATACTAAATGCAATTCCTGTCATCAGTGCTGCTGCAGGCATGGTTCAGAGATCACCAGTCACCTTTGCAATTTGCACCTGTGCCAGGCAGCAGAGCAGCTACTGAGTTATCTGGGAGTTAACTGTGTTCTCTCTGTCTCATTGCCAGAATAAAAATTACCCACCTGGTGTCACGCATTGGGAGCAATTTCTTCCTTCTTGAGAATCCCATCTGCAGGAGCTAAGACATTTCCCAAATATTTTATAACCAAGAAATAAAGTATATCAAAACTAATCCAATGTATCAAGCAATTTTGGATAGCTTCACATGAATATCTGGCTACTAATCTTCAAGTACTTTAGGGGGAAGAAAGAGAGGCCTATTTAGCATGTGCTGATGTGTTGTTGTGACAGGTGATGCAGGCAGAACCCCATTCCCAGATGGAAGAGCTTCAGCAGCTGCATCTCCCAGCACAGTGCCTGGTGATGCATCCCCACCTCCATCCTCGAGGCAGCTGGCTCAGGATGCTCAGGATGCTCAGGAGCTGAGCCTGCCAAGGCTGGCTGAGTTTCTGGTAGGTACAGGATGCTCACACACTTAAGGCCCTGCAGCTCTGTCTCCCAGCTGCTGGCATCTCCTCAGAGTTTTTTAAAAAACCCCTAAAAATACAATACCCTCACTCTCCAACTGACAGAAGGGATTCAGCTCTTCAGACATTCCTAAAACCTCCCACCAGCACAGCTGTGCGGTGGCAACAGGCACTGCTGCTGAGGCAATCATTGTTAATTTGGGGAGGGTTTGACAGTCTGATGTCAGGGCTGCAAGAGAAAGGAGCCTGAGCATATCCACCCAGAGACATTCCTCCTGAGCCATGGAAAAATAATAGCTTGACATTTGTAAGTGTCACTTCCAGAGGGAGGGCTGAGAGGGACAGCAGGACACGTGGCTGATTGCTCTGCTCCACCTGTGCACAGTAATGTCCTCCTAATTCCAGCTGCAAATACATTTCCTTCTCATCATAAGGAGCTGAAGGAACACACCCAACCAGCCCTCCCATCCCTCCTCAATTTGGTTAATGAGAAAAGATTATTAAAAAGATGCATGAACCTCTTGTAAACGAGGGTTGAATTTGCCTGCCATAGTGGCAATATCTGGCCTGAGCACAGAGAAAGGCTACTGGGGAAATGAGACTGCTTATTATATCTTTGAAAGAAATTTTCACCCCTTTACCTACTCTGAAGAGACTTGAAAATAAAATGTATGTACTGAGGAACAGAAATAGTCCAGAATGACACAGTCTGAGAAATCCTTCCTGTCACAGGACAGTGGTTTCCCATTTTCTGCTGTGATAATCTCCTCTGTCCTGCATCCAGGAACACCTCAGACACAAAGATGATGCTTCCAGTCTTTCCCAGGCCCTGGTCCTTCAGGGCAGCTTTGTGTCCTGCAGCCTGTACCCCTGTGAGTTTTGTCACCCTGTAGCCAGGAAAGAAAGAAAATATATCTAGAAAAACATTGTATTTTAAAGGAGATATTCTTATAAATGCTCCAGCACTGACACTTGCAGAGACCTGGTCTCCTTTTGTTGTTGTTGTTCTTGTTGTTGTTTTTGTTGTTGTTGTTTTCCCTGGGATTTTTTTTAGGTGTTTGCTAACTGAGAATAACTTTATTATGTTTGTCTTGTTCCTGACCTGTTAAATTCCTGCAGCATGGAAACGAGAAGATTCCAGCACTGTGGGTACACAGGAATCAGCACTTTCTGCAGATTAAATTGTCTGCAATGCCAAGTTTTGGGTCTACATGGGAGCAGGTTTCAGCCCTAAGAAAAATCTCATTGTGTGGGTAGAAGCAATGCAAGCTGCAGGCACATGCTGAAGTTGTGTGTGTCTGTCTGGGCAGAGTTTTTTTCATTTCACTCTTTTCTTTTCTCAGCTGTCAGCAGCAAAGGTCAAGGGATAAAAGAACACACCTGCACAAGCTGCCACTTACACCTCTGACTCTCAGACCCCCCTTCCCTGCCCTTTCCAGCTTCCAGCCCTTTCCCATCACAGAGAAAGCCCCCACTAGCTCTCCCCTCACACACAGCAGCCAGACAAGGAACAAGGTCTGAGAGGACAAGGGGGAGCAGTTTTAAACTAAAAGAGAAGAGATTTACGCTAGATATTAGGAAAAAATTCTTCCCTGTGAGGGTGGAGAGGCCCTGGCACAGGGTGGCTGCCCCTGGATCCCTGGAAGTGTTCCGGGCCAGGTTGGACGGGGCTTGGAGCAACCTGGGATAGTGGGCCTTGTCCCTGCCATGGCAGGGGGTGGAACAAGATGATCTTTAAATTCCCTTCCAGCTCACACCATTCTGTGATTTATAATCAAATAATCCTCCCTGTGTGCACATGGGCATTTGAACGGTGTTTGCTCTTATTTGGTGAATTAGAATTTACTTTATCTTTCCACTGGGAGATGAATTTGTGTCATCCTGCCCTGGAGCCCCGTTAAGTGCAGAGTAGCTCTGCCAGTGCTGTTGTGCATTCAGCTGATGCATGAGTCACTGCCAGCCCTTGACTCAGAGAAGTTTTCCTCTTTGGCACTTGAAAAAACAAGCACGAGGGGAGGGGAGAAAAAGAGGTAAAGGTGGGATCTCTGTGCTTCTCTCAGAACTGAAATTAAAACTGTGCTTTTCTCAAAGGACAGTGATCCCTCCACCCACAGTCTCCTTCCAAAATTTCTGCAGCTCAAAGGATGTTCTCCCACTCTCCTTCACTTCAGAAATGGAGAAAACAATCATGACAAAAGTCAAGCCCAACTGATAGATTTCCACAAATATTTTGCCTTGTTTACTGAATTGGCAGAGTGGTTTCTCCAAATCACTTAATTGAGGTGGTGATGGTAGGGTTTGTTTCAAAGTCTTGAACCAGATTTTATTTTACATAACATTCAAGTGTTTAATCTGTGACTTGAATCACCCCTTTATATTATTTTTGTTATCTATTAGGATCTATTAGGATGTGTTTGTGCAGTTCCCAGAGCAGAAATATCCTGATCTTCACTGAGACCCTAGAAGCTGCAGCTGGAGGCCAGTCAGATCTGATAATCAGATTATTATTTCCATATTATCCCTCCTTCAATGAAACTGTTATCCAGGCATGTTCAGTAGCTTCAAAGCTACCCTGGATTAAATTCCTACCTGGATAAAAGGCTGATATTTGTGTGATGAGCACACATTAATATAGATGACAGCTACTTTGTTCAGGTGTATTCATTCCACTTCTAAGAGGTCACATTCCATTGGAAGTGCCTCGGGGTTTAGCAGCTCCTGACTTTTTTCTTTTGCCTTGGAAGAGGAACAGGAGGCAAAGAATTTAGTCTTTTAGTCTTTGCTTCTTCATATTGATAAATGTCCTCTGTATTTCCGTACTTCAAAGGAATGTTCTTTTGCCATGATGAATAGCCCTTTTAGGCCCGGAATCAATTCAGACCTTTTCCATCCCAGCACTTGAAATTCTTGGGAGGATACTCCAATCTCCATAGTCTTGTTCATTGTTATGCGTCTGCATCAGCATTAGAACAGAAATCAATCTTGATTTACATTTTGCTCTCGTCCAGGTGCTCAGAGCAGCAGCTTTTCAATGCTTAGTTAGTGGACTTTGCACTAAATAAATTTTTGGAACTTTTGCTGGTCTAGTGACATGAAGTCTGGAAAATTATTACAAACCTTGACACATATCAGCTATGCTCTATGTTAAGGCTGTTCCATCCTTTCAAAATACAATCTGATTCTTGGTATTGGTTGCCTTCTCATTTTTATTCTCTCCTCTTTGTTTCCAATTTGTAATTCTACAGCTGCTTAATGAAATAAACTCTTTCTTTACCAGTTTTTCTTGGCACACACTACAAAAAGGCTATGAAGCCCTTGAAGACAAGGAACCATACTAAAAATATTTTTAAGGATAATGTCTTCCCTGTGTCAACAGGTAAAAGTTATTCAAGACAGCAATTATAGAAAAGAAAATTATTTGAAACCTTGTTCATCTTTGGTATTGCCCTGCCATGTTGAGCTTGCTATTCCCAAACAAATCCAGTCAGATGTGAAAAACAGAGGAAAACACATTCAAGTGATTTCTAATTATATTTAGGTGCTGTTAATACTGTGAACCTTCTTTGATCTGGGATTATCCTTGCAGAATATGTTGGAATATCTCTGAGTAAACCCAGCCATCTGTAACATTAAGGTGCATGAACCAGTTCCTGAATCATTATTTATGGTGCTGGCCCTCGGCCAGGACCTGGAAACTAGGATAATTCTGGGAGCTATCAGCAGAAGGAAAGAAATATAAGCATAAAATATTGTTTTGAAGAGTTTAACTCATTTATGAAGAAATATAGCAAAATAGTTCAAATATATATATATATGTGT
>VWYP01022526.1:0-60259 GCA_013400435.1 Pycnonotus jocosus
ATGATGGAGAGTGGCTTCGCAAGATCATCTTCCAGCTCTTTCATCACCCTGGGATGGATCCTGTCTGGTCCCATAGATTTATGGATATCCAAGCATTTCAGCAATTCTCTGGCTGCCTCCTCTTGAATAACGGGGGGACCATTCTGTTCCCTGACACCATCAACCAAGCCAAGAGGACAGCTGTCTTGAAGGCAAGTCATCTTCCCACTAAAAGCTGAGGCAAGGAAGGCATTAAGCACTTCTGTCTTCTCCTCATCTGCAGATACTAAGTTCCCTCCCTCGTCCAAAGGTTGGTCTTACCCTTCCTTTTACCATTAATATATTTGTAAAAACATTTTTAATTTTTCTTTACAGAAGTCACCATTCTAAGTGCAAACTGAGCTCTGGCCTCCCTAATTTTTTTCCTACATGCTCTAGCAGCCCTCTTAAATGCTTCCTGAGAGACCTGACCCTCCTTCCAAAGATGATACATCCTCTTTTTGTTCCCAAGTTCCTCCAAAATCTCCTTCACCCAGAAGGATCCTGGCCCATGTACAAAAATATGGTAGATAGCACTAAAAAAAAAAAAAAACAAACCAAAAAAACAACAAAAAAAACCCCCAAACAAACAAAAAAAACCAAAACCAAAACCAAAAACAAAAACAACAAAACAAAAAAAAAACCCAACCAACCAAACAAAAAAAAAACGGGAAAAAACCCCCACAAAACAGAAATGCTACATGGAAAATACAAAAGCTTATTCTTAGTTGTGTCTTTGGAATTACCAGGCACACAAACCTAAAAATCCAGTGTAACAACCAACCACTGTTTCCTTACTACGGATCCAGGGCTGTTGGTTTTATCCCATCAGCTGCAGAAACAACAGGGGGATGATGCAAGCACAGGAAAGGAGCTGGCATCTGGAAAAGCCAGTAAAGAATGTTTCCAGTCAAACCAAAACAACAACTAGTCAAAAAAAGCCCTGAGCCTAAAGGCCTTCGACCTTAGAATGGGACACAGGTTGCTCAGCTGGGATCACTGAAGTCTGAAAGCCATTTTTAATAAGCCACTGTAGTGTAAGTCTGATACATACATCTCTATGCCCTGGGACATATCCAAGTGCCAGTGAATATTCAGTTTATGTTTCCTTTTCTCTTGTTCACATTTTTAAGAATTTATAGTAGTCGTGTTCATTTAATCAGCTGCCTGAACTGCATGCCACTATGTCACAGATTTTAACAACCAGGGCTTGTAAATACTACTTAAGAGCAATGAACAGTAACCAGAGTTTACTTATTAAATCCAGGGTGAAAACAAAACATTGATTTCCATTAGGAAAGCATATCAAAATATCAAGTATTTTCCACACATATAAATATCATAAATATCAAGTATTTTCCACACATATAAAAACAGGTGCATCTCTTCAAAGATCAAACAGTCCCAGGAAAAGGCTGGCAAATGGTAAAGCCAAAATTAGACCAAACTAAGGTAAAGAGAGAAAGAAATTATGAAGCTGAAAACCTGTTGTTCGGGCTGCAGTGAACCTTTCACAGCAAAGCTGGTGCAGGATGCTCCAGGCAAGGGAAGGCATTCCTCACGAATAGCATCACTGATAACATCGCTGCTATCATGGGACTGGCTGCCAGACCTGGCTGGGTGCAGAAAACCATTCAGGCTCGTTTCCAGGGAGCTGCTCTCTGCCACTTGGGTCGCTCCTGCCACTGATGTGGCATGGGCGAAGCTTTTGGGTTTCCAGGCACTTCCCACCTTGCAGCTGTGGTTGATATTTCTTTTCTATGCTCACTGGGTTTTGAAAGAGGGACTGCTTTTTCTGTATTCTCGAGCAAAGCAGGCTCTGTACAATTAGCTGGCTTTATGGAAAAGCAAAAGAAAAAAAAAAAAGGAACTTAAATGCTAAGAGTAAAGATCCAGAGATGGGCAGAGGGGAACGAACCCTCAAAAAGATCATGACAAGTTCATGACTCCTCAACATGAAGTTGACACTTCAGCAACACCCATACAACCTTGAAGGAAAAGAAAAGGTGGAGGAATGCTCTAAGAAGTCACAGCTAAGGGGAGAATGTGCAGCACATCTTACAAACGAAAAGCATGGCAAGGGATTGCCTTAACCACAAGCTCAAAAGCATGTACCTTGGCCCCTGCAATACTCTCAAGGAGCTTCCAAGGAAACACAAGACAAAGAGAGGAGGTTACCAAACAGAGCTAGGTCACCTTGACTAAGGCATAAAGAAAGTTCTTTTCACCTCCACAGCAAATACAATCTCATCACCACAAAGCTAAAACCAGAGGCGACAAAAACCAGAGGTGAGCAATATATCCAGTGTGGTCAGTAGCCAGTAGAAATGCAGAGATTTCTCTTAAGAGATTAACATTGATTTGTGTGGGGTTCTTTTAACAGCCAGTGTTGAAAACAAGTTGTTCATGAACAGGTAACCATTCACACTTCCTTGTCCTGGACTGTGGAACCAGTTTATGAAGTCAGCTTTCAAGGATGCCCTGCCTATGGAATAAAGTTTACAACTCATGTCCTAATCTTGACTGATCAGGACATCTTCAAAACATCTGCAAGTTTTGGTCCAGTGCCCAGGAATCAAAATTCCTTCTGAGGAGGAGAAAAATAGATCTATTAAGACAGGGCAATACCTGGAAAATTAAGAATCTCAGGCAAGACATGCTATTGCTAACAGCAGTTCAAAACTTGATGAGAGTCAGCAGTGTGGAATGGTGAACTCCAGACATTTCTAATGAAGTTTTTGGTTACACTTCATTTAAAAGAATCAGCTGTCAACACCAATCATTTCCTTTTGTATAATTCATAAAGTGGTTAATTTCAGAAGCAAAAGCATTATGGGTTTGAGTAATTGACTGCTGAAGCACAGTAGGTGCTCCATCTCCACATCTGGTGTCTGGGAGCACATGCTTCGCCTGCTCCGCGTGCTGTGTATGGGAATGTGCTTCCTTTGCGGGCTCACTGCCCGCCACGGGGGCAGGAGGCCTCGCTGCCAGCACAGGGCTGTGCAGGAACATGGAGTTCCGTGTGCTACCAGCACCATGGCTCTGTGCTGCCCCAGAGCACGCAGGTCTACTCGAGCTTGCAGCAGAGCACACCGCAGGTTGAGGTAAGGTGGGGAGAACCCGACCTGTGCTCAGCTGCAGTGCTCAGGGCTGCTATTGGCCCTGCCCCATCCATGCCACCCGAGCGCTGCAACACTGTCAGAGCCCGGGATTACACACCTCAGTGCCCTCACACATCCAGAAACTGCCGTGTAATCTCTGAGGCCTCGTCCTTGCCGAGGACACAAAGGGCCAGCAGGATGCTGAGCACCCCAGGTGCCATGCCCCCCATGTGCTATCAAGGCTGTCATCACACTGAGCCCCTCAAGAACTATTTTATAATGGGCACTCATGAAATGTTTTTCCTCGCTGCCAACCCCATGCATGTCCTATGCAATCTGAAAATCAAACTGAGCCTATTGCATTGGTCATCACTGACAAAAAGAAAGCAAGCAGTTAGGCTCTGCACAGTGTCAACCATTCTGAAGGGATACTGGGATTGAGAAGTGGAATTTTGCTCATACTTCAGCTACAGATCCAAGATATGGAACATTTTTCTAACCAATTTTTCACAGAATGCCTTTGGAGGATTATAAATAGACATTATTGATAATTTACTTTAATAAGTTTGCCATGGAAACCTTATTAAGGATGGAACCCCCAAGTTTCTTCCTCTGAACTACAAAGGTCAGTTCTCACTTGAGTGCTTCGAGAACTGACATGTCGATCTGACTTGGCCTCCAGACTCCATTGGGAGGAAACCCCACAGTTTTACCTACGATATTTTCCCTAGAACTGGAAACAGAGAGAGCGGCACAGCTCTCATTGCACAGTGTCAGATGTTGTCCTGAGATTGGCCATCAAGCCAGGCAGGAGCTGCTAACACTTCTGAATCTCCAGATTTAAGCAACAGAAAATGCTAACTGGTTAATTATATAGGGAAGTGTCACATGTACTGTCTGTAACCAATCACTAGTGCAGAACAATCCTTGTGCAGAGAAAACCTTCCAATTCAACTCCCATGGGGAAGTGACAAACACAACCCATCACAACAGTAGTAGCACAAGATAGTCTCCAGCCAGGTTCAGCCACGAGTGCATAATACATCAAGAGCTAGCAGGCCACTGCAATTCTTTAGAATCTGACAATTATTCTTCCCTGATAATTAGGGGCTTTGGAAGAGGCGGGTTGCTTTCCCTATCAGGGATGTTTGATCCATGCCCAGCTGTAGTGCTGAGTTACAGAACCAGTGGCTGCACCAGTCCCAAGTGCTCTCACCACAGGAGAAGATGGGAGTATTCATGAGGAACCAATTAGAAAGAAGTGACAAATAGGATTGAAGAGGGACAGAGATGTTGTCTCCAAAACCTGCTTTTCTTGGGAAGCTCAGAATTTCACAAACTTTAATGTAGCCCTCCAATAATGTCCTTGTCGGGTAACAAACTCAAAATACCAAAACTCAGTAGCTTTTACAGAGAAGGAGCAACTTCTGGAGGAACAAGAACCTCCTTTTGGGAGCACCTCCTTTTGGAGCTGCTTGTTACCTGGCTCGACTGACACTGGAGTGTCAAGAACACACTCGCTGCTCCTAGCCAAGGCGAGCTGCAGAGACATGTGCTACAGAGCCGAGCTCTGCAGGAACCACCTCAAACAGGATATCCCCTAAACACCTGGAACTGAATGCAATGCAGCAGAGAATTCCAGGTACATTTCTGGAAATTACTTGAAACTGCTTGTTTTCAAGTTATTTAAGCCTGCATCAAAATGTTAAGTGACAAATTCCTTGACCATTCTGTTTTTCCAAATGAACAGTGATTTACAGAAACCTCGTGGGGTGGGAGGGGACAAGGCAAAGCAAACCTGACATTTTGAGCTGTAGAAGTCAGCAAACAAACAGGAGGGAAGAGCCAGTGAAAGTTAAGACTATGCGTCCTCAGCCATAAATTACACAACAGGAAAACCTGTGAAGTTGTCAGCCAGAGTGAGGGAGAAGAAACCATCTCCCCAAAAAATGCATCACAGCCCAAAACAAAGCTTATCCCACCAGAGCTGTCACTGGAGAGGGGTGGTAAAAAACCTCAGAGCTCTGGATGAGTGCAAGGCCCCAGCTACTTTTCAAAGATTTGACATTCATTCTGTGAAACTCTTCAAGCTCACAGCAGAGCTGTCAGGAGAGCTGGATTCCCCTTCCGCAGGTGCAATTTTACACATGGAAAATGAATTCCAGATGCAAAGCAGAGTCCTTGTCCATCTCTAGAACATGAACTGCAGTTTGAGTGATGTTCACTTGCTGAAATTCCCCCCTGCAGTTCAACTATGGGCTAACATGGAGGGAGCCCTCCCCTCAAAATCTCTGCCGATCCATCTCCTCTTGCCCCATTGCCACATATACAGTGACACAGGGGGCATGACGCAATAAACCTGCAGCACGGCCTTGGACAAAGGATTTTAGGAATACAATTCATGTATGACAATTATTTGTGATAGGTAAAAATACTTCTTCAATTCTAAATTAAATGTAAAGAGAACAACAAACAACTGGAAAGGCCTTTTGTGTACTTGCAAATACAAAGTTTAGAAAAAGTATGAAATCTTTGGGGATGTCAAACTCTTCACAATTCTTGATAATCACATTTCCAATTTCCTTCTTCCCCACACATCCTCTCAATATGCACAGCACTGGAATCTGAGGAAAGCTGAAGGTACAGGTACTTCTGCAGAAGTAATAAAATGTCCCAGATGGCCCTAAAGCAGTGCAATGAGCTAAAGAGCTGTTCTGCCTGGGATCAGTGCAGTTAATCTGCACCATTACTCCACATTCAACACTTGCTGAATGGATACCTGACTTGAGGCCCAGGATTCCAGGCAAGGACACACAGAGCACGCTCTCCAGGGCAGATACATCACTTGAGGCTGCATGTCCCAAACAAGTGCCCTGATTCCAGCAGTCACAGCTCTGGGCAGCTTCCTGGCAAAGCTCCACGCTCAGCCATGACAGCCTGGACAGACACTTTCTCTCACAGGTTAAATTTGTCTATTTAACTTTTCACAAGATGAAAGAGGAAATGATGAGAAAAAATCCTTAGTAGCACTTCTAAGTGCCAGAGTAAATAAAACCCAACTTTTGTTTCACATACAGAACACTACCAACAAGACAGGTAAATCACTCTAGCCAGAGCCTTTATCTGCTGCTATCTGAAAATGAATGGCAATTGGCAGCTATAACAACTCCCTGCAATTCATGAAGCTTCACTTGCCGTTACCTGTGGTGCTCCAGAAGCAGAGGGATGCTCTGAGGAGAGGCTTAGAAATGACAGCTGTGCCACAGAGAAATAGATACCAAGTTCCCCACAACGGCACTTTTCCTGTAGCAAAGTTGTTTGCTCTGAGCATTGCAAGGAGTAAGGAGACACGCACCACCACTTCTGCCTGCATCTCCTTTTCTCACCTGTTTAAATCTGCTGCTGTCGCAGCACATCCCAGCTCAGCTGTGTCTGACCACATTCCCTTTCCAGAACAGTACATGCCAGGGAAGTAGGTACCACATCCTGGCAGGACATTTCACCCCAGGCCGCAGATACCAGGCAGAATAACCAACAAGCAGCAGCATCACCATCAGCATCACCACCCACACAGGCCTACATAGCCTACTTGGCATTATAGATCATGGATTCGGAAAAGCAGCAGCCCAGGCCTGGAGCTCTGCGAGCTCAGCAGAACTCATTGTATATTGCCACCAAAACACAGCCTAGCTAAGGTGGAAGAGAGGTGAACTGGAATTACTGAGGCTTTCGAGCCCACCACCACAGCTACAAACCTAAGGTTTCTGCTAACAATTATTCGCTCCATTAACCAGATTGCTTTGGTGCATGAAAGGAAGCCGTATCAGCAAATCTCATGTTTCCTGGGCTGACTTTGTGCTGATCAAAGAAGCCCATGGATAACACCACACTACTTGGCATTTTACAACATTGAAAGCAGCATCTGTGTTATTTGAGGCATATTGTTGGGGGAAGATGTATAAAAACATCCTAAAAGATGGTTTTCATTCCAGTGAGCTCACTGTGTGGGTAAGAGAAGCCCAGGGTGGAAGGACAGCAGTAGCATAAGCCTGTTCAATGACTTTGCTTTGCAGAGACCAGTTCAGCAAAAACACAATAAAATTTTTATCTCCTGATTCTCAGCCCCATGCCTTCTGCTACATCATGCTGCTTCCAATCCTTTGGAAATACCGTGTGCACCCATGGGCCAATGAGCTTTTTTTGCCATCAGAAATGTCCACAAGGTCTGACAGGCAGTTTTAAAAATAAAAAGAAAAGCAGCATTTTTCAGGCACTGTCCCACTCAGCAGTCCTCCTACCAAATTACACTGGTACTTAACAGGTAGTACACTGTTTTTTCATCTTTTCCAGAAACTTGCAGCTGTGCCACCCCCTGAGCTGTCTGTGCCTCGCCATGCCAGGACAGCAATACCTGTGTGTGTTAAGTAGCAGTGTGCCCATAAAGCCAAGGCCCCATTGTGCTTCACTGTTGTGAGGCATTGGCACTGAGCTTTGCAGTGTGCAGGCTCTGCAGCCCTTCCCAGCACCACTACCACCCAGGCCACAGGCACAGGAGGGCTGGGAGCTCACACCCCGAGTGAAGCCAGGTGCAGCTTCGGGACTGGCCTGGATCGAGACATCGGGCACAGCTGTTAAGGTGCCCAGTTCAAAAGCTGTGTGCCTTGAAATGCCCACAGCGAACCACCAGAGGCACCAGGGGAGACCACGCGTATTTCCACCATGCTCACACCACGTGCTGCCTGCCTGAGGACTTGAGAAGCCCAAGGAATGCTTCCCCCACAGCCACCAACACCTGAGATCTCCTACAGAGCAGCGGCAGCCGCTCTTCTTACACAGGAGACTAATGCTGGAATCTCCCCAGCCCAAACACTAAAGTCTGTAAAGACTAAAGGGAAAGTTCTTAAAATTCAGGTACATTCTTTCCAAAGCACGCCCAGCCAATTAAAAGCATTTTTCAAAAATTTCCTAGCCCAATTTCTGGTTAAAAAAAGACAATTGAAACAAGAAACTCTAGTTTTCAACTGGCATTAATAGGATCAACATGGTTCCCTGAATTGTTGCCATTGGTGACAGCAGAGCAGAATCCCACAGACACAAGCAGTAAAGTAGCAATTCTCATTTTACAGCATTTCTGAAATCATACAGCAGATGTGCAGACTTTTAAGAATGCAAATACTGAATAATGAGCCCTTATCTGGCGATAAAGGGAGAAAAAGTAGCATGAAATCAAAGACAATATTTGAAAAGTGGGAGATTATTTTTAATAATCTGTAATTCTGAAGCAGGATGAGCAATTTAAGACACATCATTTGCTTTAAGTGTAGCAATTTTCAAGACAAAGCAGTTTTTCAGGCTGCTGTTGTAGCAATATTGATTGTGGGGTACCTCCAGCCTGAGGAAACTGCTGTGGTTCACATGGACATGCGGACACTGTCTGCACATGGTCTTGGTTTCCTGGGGAGAACCTGACACAATTGTCCCTATTCTCTGTTCAACTGCCCTTGCTACTTTTACAAAGTGCTCCATTTTGCCAAGTTTACCCTAGACACGCCTTTCAATCAACACTGGCAGATGCCTTTAACAAAATCTGCAAACCAAACATCTCCCATAGAGTGGATTTCAACGCCACTTCAATCTTGTTAGCACTGATGGTTGAAATCAATTTTCAAAGCATGTCGTGTTGTTGCCACTTGGACTTGGCCTCTCCTTCCCTCTCTGCCCTGGCTCAGCTCAGGACATCTCAAAAGTCAGCAGTTCACAGCCTTTTTGTCTGCTGGCAGCGCAGTGCTGAAAGTACCCCAGAACTCACAAGAAAAGGTATGAAGGCTTTCAGTGCTATCAAGTGCTTCCACAAAAGTTCAAATGAAAGGTCGGTATCTCGGAAGGGAAAAATGCCTGTCCTGCACCAAGAGAGATCCTCAGCAGCAGCTCTGTTAACACTATTGCCTTTTATTCTAAGTGAGCACAGATGAAAATGAAGGTGCAAAGCAGAAATTCCCCCTACTGCCAGTTGGGAATGACAACACCAGACACATTCTCTGGGCACCTCAGGGGCTTCAAACAGCCTGTGGGATCACAGACAGGCTTTCTGCACAATGCCAGAGCAACTAGGAACTGCAACTCCTTTGGAAAGTACCTGTGTGCCTCAACAACAGCTCTGTGGGCTGCACTGTTTACAGTGCCCCTCCTGTCAGACACCTGGCGTCTGTAAACATGCCACTGACCAAGGGCACCTCAACAACAGGCCAGAGCTTTCCCCGCTGGTTGTGTCTTCTGTGTCTCAGAAGAGCCCTTGTCCTGGCCACAAGAACAGCGATGGCACTCAGCCCACACCCAGTGCCGGCACAGCCTCCCCAGCACAGAATGTCAACAGAAACCAGTGCACAGAACCCCGGGTCTTGTGCTGCCTTAATCAAAAAGTGAATTCCACATTCCCACAAAAATCGCCTCCTCTGGTAAGGCTGGCAGACTGCCGAGTTTCACAGCTCCATAACCCCAAGTTAAGCAGCCAAGTGCCTGGACACGCTGCAGGTACAGTGGCCCATCTCAGCCACAGCAACTGCCTCTTGCCTGCACAGCTCTGGCAGCGTGCTCCTCTTTCAGAGGCTCCCTCCTGGACACCCCTTCCTGGGAAGACCAGCAATGAGCAATGGTTTTTTCTTGTTATTTCATTCTTGCTGTTAAACCTGCTTACATCCTTAGAGACTGAGCAGTGTTAGTTTAAAAGCAGAGAATTCTATACTGATTTCTGTGAGTAAAAAGCAAACAACCATTAAAACCATTGAACTCTCCAGCCCACTGCCACCTTGGTGAGCCAAGCACCAACTCGGCATCAAGGCACCTGCAGCCCTTCGCCACTCTCTGGAGATCCCAGCCCTCTTCCAAGCACACACTGTCCAACAGCCCTGGTGGAAGCTCTGGCTGCACCCAGGCTATGGGTATTGGCACAGAGCTGGGCCTTGTACCTACTGACCTTTCAACCTGAACCTCTGACCTGCCCCATCCCTACCACAGGGTTATGGCTGACACCAGCTGGTGCCACCAGCCCCGGGTGTCCACTGTGCTGCCAACCTCAGCTTTGGCTCCCTGCCTTAGCAGAGGTGCTCCCAACTCCTGCTGCTCCCTGACACCTATGGGAAATCATAAAGAGGAAGTTCCTAAGTTTGGAAGTAACCCAATGTTAAAGATCCGTCAACAGCTTTAAGCAATTCACTCAACATGAAAAGCAATACCTGTGGCCAGACTGGAAAACTGAAGCTGAACTTTTCCACAAGGCTCCCATCTATCTCTGCCCTCCCCACAGCTCCTGTACCACCCTGATGCCTACAGAGCTGCCAGATGCTCTAACCACAACAGGCTGCGTGGCTGCAGGCTCCCTCAAGATAATTACCCCAAAACAGTTTCATTTGACTTGACATTGGATTGGAACAGGGATTTGTGTATTTTGTTGTACTCTTTTGCTATTTCTGGTATGAGTTCTGTATGCTCCATGTATAAACACACAGCATAGTTTGTGAATTTCTTAAACAACCAAGGTGTGTCATTCCCACAACAAAAATCATTGGTCTGGTACCACCTGCTTTCCCCAGCAGCAGTTGATGTGGTTCTTTGAGAGACAGGCTTTCAAAACTGAAAACCTTCCAATACTAAAAGGTAAACTCTAAACTTCCATCTGTGCCTATGAATGCCACGACTTAAAGCTCTCAAAAGTAAATCAAACCTCAAAGCAGGCAGCAGCAGAAACTGCATATTCAGGTTAGCACACCGAGACAAGAAGTCCCATTGGCACCTCAATTCCCATCTGAGAGAAGCTTTCCCTAAGCACAGACTTGTCAGCCACCAGGCAGCAGGTTCTCTCCTCTTGATATGCTGCCAAATGGGGAATTCCAGGGGCTGCAAGAGAGGGGGGGGAACAGTGGGGCACTGGTGACCCCTCAGCAGGCTGCACAGCAGCTCTGCCCCGGGAATAGTTCCTGGCCTCTCGAGGTTCCTAAGCAAGTAATGGGACCAAGCAGCCCAAAACCCCCTTATTTTCCAGCCAACAGCAGCCGTCTTGCTGGAAATTAATTTGCTGCCTCATTCCCCCTCAGCCAAGAATACAGAATAAGCATCTTTCAAATGTGAAGTTTTTACTTTTTTCACCTAAAGAAAGTAGTATTTGATGAAATACTACATTGTGTAAACAAAAGCCTTATCCCTAGCTATTAAATGCAAAGTCCCTTGTTTTGTTAAAGACATACCAAAGCCAAGTCCAAAGTCCCCAGATAGGCCTACAGGATACTCGGAGTGCTTAACCCCTCTGTCAGAGTGCCCTGACCTTCAGATGGATCAGGGATTTTCTGCAAGTGTTTCTTCAGAGATTCTGGCAGCACTAACAGTCTGTTCTCACCTGCAGCAGTGGAGGTGCTGCCTGTCCTGGGACCATTGCAGGTTGGACACTGGGAAAATAAAAGGTCCTTCCAGAAGGACCAGGTCACTTATCTCGGTGCTGACCACAGCCATTTTCACACGCCTCTTTTTAAAGGACGTTTAGAGGCAAACTGTGGCTGCAGCCCCCAGCACAGTCATTCTGAAATGTGTATAAAAGGGATTATTCAGGAAACCTGTAAGAGCCCACAGAAACTGAACATTAAGGCCCAAAATCCTTCTCCAAACACCAATACTGAAGAGCATGTAAGAGAGAAGTCCTGGACTCTCCCTCTGGAGAAAGAATTGCTGAGAAGTGTGGCAACTGCATTTCTGACTGAGGAAATGCTGATGTTCACACTGCTCCAGAGCACACGGCAGCAATGTCATCATGCTCAAAACATGGAACCTAGAAGCCTAACCTGAGCAGATAAAAGGATAAGAGGACCACACCCAGCAAAGCTGCTGGGCAACAACTTCCAGTTCTACATATATTTGCAGGCACAACATGAGGTACAAAACTGTGCTTGTACCCCTCTTCTGCTGGGCTGACCTCACAGGCAGTGAGGCACAGGTCTGAGAACACATTTACCATCTCCCCCTCCCCCTCTTACAAGAACATCTGATTTTGCAGAAGGCAGTCATTTTGAGACTCCTTCCATAATATTTGTGTGCAGGAGATGCAATTCCATATTTTGGCAATATGTCCTGCCAAAAACAAATGTCTGGTTTGCACGAGAACAATGCAGAAAAAAGAAGTCTGGCTCCAAAGTCAGACTTCAGCTCAGCAGTAGTCAGACCATGTAAGCCCCAAAAGCCTCCACAGCCAAGACTGGGGAAATCTGGTTTTTGTGTCTGCTCAAACTTCTAAATTAAAAAACGTATTGCAGATCGGCCATGGTGGAACTACACAAGAAGTGCTTTTCACTGTGGTTTCAAACAGCAACACTGATCCAAAAGGAGAGGAAAATAAGTTAAAAAAAAAAAAGAAAAAAGAGAGACCTGTAATCAAAACCTTAGGAATTATATGGAAAACATATTTCTGAAGTAACACATTTCTTACCATTCTTTGCAGCTGAGAATGGCTTTCAAGAAAGGTGTTTTTCTCTAGCCAGTGACCACATGGAAATGCCAGCAACCCAGCTCTAACTGTTCATAGCTGAAGTTTGTGCACTTGCTATTAGCCATTTCTATGTTCAAATATCAATTAAATACAGTTCTCATTTTGCAATGAGAAACTTACTCACCCAGCCAGCAAGCAGAAACTGGCAACTACACCGTACACCTGTTATTATGCATTACAATGAAATTAAAGCATTTAGAGAATTTGGCAAGCCTGCAGTGCTAAAACTATGGTGGTGGTTATAACTGCAAACACCCAGATGAATGCTGCTCCTGCCTGTTAAGAAAATACTGCTGCACAAAAAACTGCTGGTGTCCAGCAGCTGGCCTTTCAAGATGAGTATCCACAAACATGCCCTCTGTGACACCTGCTCAGGTGGCACGGGCACCAGGCTCCGGCGCTGCAGCAGGAACAGCAGGGAAGGGGCCCAGGAACAGCCCTGCACAAACGCTGACCTCCTTGGGGGAAGTGCAGAGCACTATTTATTCAGGTGCAATAATACAAATCTTTGTGGGTTGTTCCACAATGAGAAAATGAAGAGGATTCCAAAGAATGCATTCCCTGTGTGACTTCCCAAGCCCCACTGTAAGCACACTATGTTTGCAATATTTAGTGATGGCCAGAAGCAAAATTGTCATTTGGGGCCTCCAAGTGCAGAACTACAGCAGCTTTTCAAACTGGGAAAGTTTCATAGTGCTGCAGAGTGTAACTGGGACATGGGGAATAACACAGGGACCTGGTGGAGATAAGCTTTTGCTCCCCCTGGCATCATTTCAGCTGTCCTAACCTCTTCATGTAAAAATAAACAGGACAAGCCTGCAATAAAAGGCAATTTATGTGCTGTACCATGACAACCTAGGGAGCTGGAGGCACCCCAGCACAGTCAGTAACCTGAGCTTGTGTCACTAATTACTGTTTTTGTTCAAGATGAGAGAATCATGTATGAAACACCACCAGCAGAGGTGAAAGCTAGAACTCTGTAATTCATGGAAATGTTTTCCTCACCAAATACAGCAAAGTAGTACAGACACCTCAGCAACAACAATACTCAACCTCAGAAAACATGTCCAAATGCAGGCTTCGCACCCAGACGCTTCGCCAGATATGCACACCTGGGGTTACCAGTCTGCAATCGATCACTCTGGCAGTCCTGGCATGGCCACCTGTCTGCAGCTCACAGTGTTAAGCAGGTTACTGTAACCTCATCCACATGGCCAATAACATCCTAGTCCCAGGGTTTTCAAAAGAAAACATCTGAAGGACCTGTGATTTCCCAACATAATACTGATTGTTTCATATTGGATCTATAAACTGGATGATCCTTGACAATTCCCAGGGAAACTTACATTTGGTAAACTTTGACAGTTTCTCTCTAAATCCATCAGAGACAGATGCCGGATGCAGGTAAGCTGCTGTGCTACACCTGGCCTGTTTCAGGAGCAGAGAGGGACAAGGTGAACTCAGGTCTTGACTGTGATCAAGTCAAGTTGCCATTCTGAAGAAAAAACATAAAAGATAAACTGCGATAGAAGCTATATAAAAATACTCCTAAAAGATATTTTCCTGTTTGTCTGTGTGAATCTGCCTGTCAGCAACAGCTCTGTTGCATTTCTGAATAACCCTGTTGTTCAGGCACAATTATACATCCTGGTGAGTAGGAAAACTGCAGAGGCACGTGACACAGCAGAACACCATGATCCTTGTGCTGAGATGGAGCTTGAAGAACAGCTGTCAGATGCACTGGCTCTTCCTTTGTCAAAGCCAAGATGGAAGCTTTTAAGAAAACTTAAGCCTTCTCCCCCTGCCTCATTTTCTTGATGGCTGTCAGAGGTAAGGGCATTGAAGGAAAAGAGCAGAGAGATCCCTCTACTATATGAAAAACCAAGGAATGCATCTCGCTCTTCACCAGGAAGTTTTCTAATTTTACTTCTTTCACTATCAGTCTAGATCACCAATGCTAATATGAGTGGGTACCATCAGCATGAAGCTGGCAGCACATTGCCCTCTGCAACAAAGATTCCTCTGCTGTCCCTCAGGCACAAGGAAAGTTTGGAAAATTATACATATGATGTTCCTGTTGGATCCTGAGTTCAGCCATCAAATTCAATATGTTCCTATACAAAAGACTACAGCGAAAGAGCAGAAGTAACAGGGAACTGATATGCCAAGTTTAAAAATACACTTGTGTTCTAACCCATTTCAGTCAATTGCTTCTAATAGAACAAGATGGCTATTGGAAACAAATATTACTGATTTCCATTGGGAAAGAAGAAAGGTAGGCCCAAAATCCAATTCTAGAGTGGTCAAAAAAACCCAAAAGAAACAAGACTGAAACATAACTCCCTCTTTCATTTAGAATAAATGGTCACCTGTATGAGATACAAGTTCATTATCACACCGCAGTTCAGACAGCAATTGTGTGTACACAGCAAAGGCCCGCAGCAAGATCACCTCTGCTAAAAAACCTCTCAACAAAGCAGGTTTCAAAACAGAAGAACCTGTGTACATCTTGCTGTGTAAACCAGACAGACACTAGGAAAAGATGACAAGAGTTGTTTGATATGAATCCAAGATACAGCCATTTTAACAAAGCTGTCTTTGAGCTGGTAAGAGCTCATCTGATCCACTACATGAGCATCTAATCTTTTTTTCTTTCAACTCTAGAGTGTTTAGGAAGAAAATTATAGAGAAATCAAGAAAGCAATGGAGCTGGCAGGATTCAGAAAGTGGATATTATGGTTCCATAGCAGTATTGGCCCAGGTAGAAGGTGCTTTCTCTACATCTGGCTAACTGAGGAGGAGTAAATCACAAAGCTGAAACACCCTCCTGTTGATGGTTTGAATAAACACACCTCACATCAAGTGGGACACGTCTCCATTAAGTGCATTGGGCTATATAAGTTAATTACAAGCACTTGCATTGCCAGCTCTCACATCATTGTTCAGCTTTTAGTTATTTCAATAATCACATTGAGCACATTGCACAGAAATAAAACTGAAGATTTCACCTTATGAAAAGCACTTCCTTTTGTCTGTGGAAATGACAGCTTCCATACAATGGATCTTCTTCACCACAGGACAAGAAAAAGGGCACCTGGGTTACAGCAATTCCATACTCTCTTCCGGTGAAATGATTTCCATACAGTAAAATCACAACTATTTTAAACAAGGCCTATGCATGCATCTATGATTTGGCTAAACGTGCTATCAGCAGCTCAGCTCAAAACTGTAGTAACTGCTGTAACTCCAGTGACTGGGAAAGTCAGACCCATAATGGAAAGCAATATTGCCATTTTCAATCGTTTCGAGCCTGTTGTGGGTTGACCTATCAGTGGTCAGTTTCTCTGACTGGCATGTAGTTTTGACCACTCAGGAACTAAATGCAACTCTTTGGCAATGTGTCTATAAAAACCTTGGTTTGAGTTTCTATCGGCCCTGTCTTTTCCTTGCTGGCAATGAGGTAACATCGTGCAGTGGCCACGGTGGCCAGCCCGGGCGCGGCTGGGCCTGCGGGAGCCGCTGCCCACGAGATGGGGCCAGCCCAGCCAGCGGAGCCTCCTCTCCTGCCCTGCTGCCGCCAGAGGAGGGGAGCGGGGCTGCCGCTCGCAGGTCCCGGTTGCAAGGCTGGGCTGCGGCAGAGCTGGGCTGAGCCCTAGCGCTGACAGCATGCACTTCTGACCCGAGGGGTGGTGAGAGAGAAAAAGCATCCATCAGCCTGCTTGGTGACTGAGATCCCACTGCTGTTCCTGAGCTTTGCACCGGCATGATTTTGGAATCTTTGTGTTGCTGCGGCAGAAACCATGTGACTACAGCAGGCTTGGGCAAGTTGAACACTTTCCTAACACAGATTGAGACTTTTTTTCTTAGCCTTCTGAAATGAAAAAAGGAANATGAGGCAGGCCCTCCTCTGCACCAGTTGCCTGCTTACAGCTGTGCCTGCAGCCACCACACTCCAGCATCTATGGAGATGCCCATGCTGCTGGATGGATCGGGGCACCAGAGCCGGGACTATCTCAGCCCACACACAGGCTGACTGTGCCAGAGCTTCTGTGCATCACAAACCCTTGTCTCCACAGAGACATGCAATGCCAACACCACTGACTCGCAGGGGACTGACGGGGTCAGCCAATAACCTTCTGATGCTCCGGTACTAATTTGGCCGCTCCAGGAAGGTTTCCTCAGGTACAACCATATCAAAGGGGCATCGAATGGGGGAAGGAAATGGAGGAAGGTAAGTCTTCAAGTAAAACTGAAATGAAGAGTTCAAGCACTAGAATTCATAACTACCTAAATGTTTTAGCAAATAAAGATTGATCCAAAACCTCTTTCCAGTCCAGGAAATGCCAGGCCATCATTTCACTGTAGTGCAACAAACTGGCTTTGGCCTCACACACATCTGGTTCAAATTAGCACCTGCATACCTCAGTTATTAAACAAAAAACAGCACTCTCCACATGACCTGCAGAGTCCTTGTGCACCAGAACTTATCCAATGCCATCACGTCTTCCCTTATCAGATGTGTGTGGTGTGACATAATGAACACAGTGCTGCAGCACAACTGGCACCAGTTCAATTCCCAAGTACCAGGTCACGTTTCCCATCACACTGTTTTAACCAAACACTATGGGCTTGAAGGCTAATGGACAGAGTCCTGGAATTTTACCTCAGATCCTTCACATTTAACCTAAGGCTGATGAACTAAATGCAATCTCTAGGGAAAAATGCATCTGTTAAAACCATCACTTGCAGCATATGACCAAATCGAGAAATATGCACCAGCCATTTCTATCTTGATTTGTTGCACACAGCTTCCAGTGTCTGCTATGCAAGCTGGATTACAAATGAAAAGTTACTGCTCTAGATATTTTTCCAAAACAGCACTTGGGGATTTGGATGAAGAAAGTAAATTATTTTATTGTTAAAGCATACATCTCAGTGTTAAGGAGAGCTCACTTCTATTTCTGACTCCCCAGGTGTACTGTGTGAACCAACATAACTGCTTCACTACTGTCTCCATGGCTCACCCCCAACCTGGCACACTTGTGCTGCGGAGACAGGACTTGCACCAGCTGAGGGTAAAACTACTGACTGCATGTATCTCTCATATTCAAACAGCGTTCAGCAGCTCTCATACTCAAACAACATTCACAACTGTGAGCAGGTTCAAGAATTTAGCAATTCCTTCAGGTGATGGACCTATCACCAGTGTACCAAGACTCCCACTGCTGTCTCTGGGCAATGCACAGGTCCAGCCTTCTGCAAGCCTTGAGGCAAAAATTCATTGACCCACAGGAAAAAAGACCTTGACTGAAAACCAGTTTTATGAGAAGGAAAAAGGAAGCACGCGGATATATATCTGCCTATTTTTTGTTCAATATAACAGAAACCCTTGGGGCAATAAGGTACAGGCACACAGCAAACCAATAAGTTATACATTTACCTGCCCGTTAAGGCATCCTGAGTTAGTCTTGTCAATAACTGTCTGTTTCCATACATTTCTGCAACCTTTTGACAGGCTACCATGGGTTACTGCCCAGTAGAGTTCCCTTTCCCTAAAGACCGAGAGCTGTGACAGTACACTGCTAGCACGGAGACACCTCCTATCAGTCTGAAATCCCAAGAACCAAGACCGGGCAGATGAGAAGGAATGTCCTCACAATGACTCTCAGGAACCTGAACGATTACCTGTAGGTTGGGTCACACCTCCACCTGACACAAGCTGGACTTGGGCCCCCATTCCGCATTGTGAATGCACATCCTTCCTGCCTCAATGAAGGCTTGAGTTATCAAAAATGACCTAACAAAACCTTAGTTTTCACGTATTCCATGAGGCTCATGTTATGGTCTAAATCCCTGGTTAGCAAGTTGAAGAAGCTCAATGCATGACTTTTCTCAGACCTGCTCAGATGGACACTTAAAAGCAATTCTGATTAACAAGAGTTTTTTTCTACTTGCTGTACCCTGTGGCAAAGAGCTCTTCAAGATGTGCCTCAGGAGCTCCTGGCAGTAATCAGGCTCAGAGGGCAGCCTGTGTCAAACTGCAACATTAATTTGTTCTGCACTTGCACAAAGACTGCAGAAGACAAAACTTACAAGTGCAAACACTGAGACATCCAAGAAGATTGGATTAAATACCTCCCTTTTCATCTCTGCAGAGCACTGGCCAGGAAATACTCTAACTAGTGTCAGACAATGTGGTGCAGCTGTTTGTTAGAGCAAGCAAGAGGAAATCATTAAAGATAGAAACTTCCAGCCACTTGACTTCCACACCAAAATAGAAGCAGCAAGCAGACACATCCATGACACAATTTCATGCTTGCAAGCAAACCACTGAGTGTGGCCTTGCCTTACAGCACAAATGAGAATTTTTCTCCACCATAACTGAGAGCTTGCCAGTTCCGCTCTCCCGGGCTCCCATGCCTACACATCCAGTGGCTGCAATTTACATAACTGCAATTTCATTTTGCAAATATGGTTGGGCTCTTTTTATGCCTGATTTTCCCAACTGCTGCTTCTTGGAGTTCAAGTCTTCACTCATTATTTCAAACACTTAGCAGAAAAAACACAAACTGTAAGTGACACAATTATTACACAAAAAACCAGGAAAAATTGTCATGGTTTGGAAGATGAGGAGACTGAAGGTTTTTGTGTTGGGCTTTTTCCCCCTTTTGTTCTCCTTTGTTCTTAAGAACAGCATATGCAAAACATTTGTGACGCCAACACAGCTGTGGGGCCTGCTCACCAGACCAGGACTGCCTACTCAGTATCCTTTCTAGCTTTTTATAGCTACAACTTAAAAACACCATGAAATTTATTCCCTGCAATAGTGATCTCCAAATATTTTCTTTAAAGTGGACGTTTCAGCAAAACTCTCCCAAGAATGTGGAATTATACACTTATACTGTGTTCACACAGTCCTTCCCTCCCCACTTCCTTCATTGTGCCCCCTCAGACTCACCCTGGTGTTTTATTTCACCTGCTGAGGTCTCTGATGTTTGCGAAGCCAGGCTGGCACCACCATACCTGTACAGACCTTGCTTGAAATTGGCACACCCTATTCTGGAGAAAGGCTCCAATATACACCAAAAACATGCAGGGCCAAGAGTTCTTCTCCGAAATTTTCCTTTTTCTACGGTAAATTTCTGGGCATATAACTTTATAGCTCATTTTCCTTTGTATGCTCCAGGGCACTCCTGGTCTCCATCACTGCATTTCCAGAGTATAGCCTAGCCTCAGGAAGGACCTCTAGAAGCTGGTTTAAAGTCAATGTTATTTTAAGCTAATAAATATATGTCTCCTATCCTGCATGCACAAGCCATTCCAACACACTGGTACCATTCCCTCATAGAGCACTGCTCTTTTAAACAATTTACAGCCTTCCTTCCACAGCAGCACCCTCTCCCTGGTGCAGGCCCAAGGGATCCATGCTGATACACACCAGATTCCAGCCTCTGCTGTATGCAAGACCTGCTGGCATCCCCTGTAGTTGCTGGAAGCTGACACTGACAACACTTGGGACACTGCTCAGAGCAAGTCAGGGTTTGGTTCACGAAGCCTGGGGAAGCTCGGGGTCACCACTGCATGGACTGCTCCTGCACCACCACAACTTGATCGTACCAGCAAAGCACCTCTGGAATTTGGTGCAGGGCAAACTGCATAACAAGCATCCCAGAGCAGAAGGAAGAACAGTGGGCATGCCTGAAAGGCAATTTGCTCATGCTAAATCCATTGCTTAGGCTAATAACCCACACTGCATCTCGCTACGTTTTGGTCCTTACCCCACTGGGATTATGGCACCAGCAGAAAAAAATAACAAAAATGCTCCCTCTCACACAATGCCCAGTCAACTACCAATGCTTCTTCTGCACCTCAGAGTTAGAAAGTGGAAATGCTGAAAGGGTAAGCATGAACGTGATTGGGACAGCACAAAATTTAATTACCCAAAGCCGGAGCACATGTCCAGATAAGAGTGAAAGAAGAAAGATAGGACAGTGGATGTAACACAGAGTTTAATAAAGCAGAAACAAATAGCAGTTCTGGCAGTTTTGCCTCCTTGGAGGACTTTGCTTGATAACATTAGGAGCATGCTTCTAAAATCAAGTTTCCCTCTTGCTTTTACAGATGACAAAGCTGTGGTTCAGGAGCTGCACTACAATACACTCCTACACTGGAAAAGCATCCAGGTTCTCGGGACTGACTGTAGCCCACCAGCACCTACACAAGCCAGTGGCACATAAAACACTTTGCACAGACTTAGAGCTTTTCAGAGGGCTTGGGTTTGCACCAGAGGCATTTGTATTTGTATTTTACCAATACCTAGGTGTACCTGGTTGGCAACTGTCTGAACAGAGAGGAAATCTGCTCAGAGAAAAATCTAAAAGCATCTTAAGTACTCACAGCACACCCTTAACAACACAGTCCTCAGGTGCAGGGACATCCAACCTCAAACCAAGAGCCAGGCATCGGTCACAGAATGGAGGGCTGTTCACTTGCAAGGTACAAACTCTTTTTTCTGCGTTCACTGCTCAAGAAACAGTTCCCAGACACTTGAAACTCAGCTAGACCATTTAATTGCTTTATTCAGTCACAGTGTTACTGTAAAATCTTCTCTCGAATAGCCACTTTGTGGCTTTATAGCATCACAAATATACCTTTGGGATCTCAGGTAAGCCTGGGCTGGGGTTTGAGGGTTATTTAATTAAAAAAGAAAGGGTGACAAATGTTTCCCATGACCTTTTCTTCATATTTGACCAAAGTATCTGTTTTTCTAAAAAAACACATGGTCATCATTTGCCCAAATGCTCACCACCAAAGTCTGAGGCTGCACACCCTTGGGATGGAGAAAGCAAGCCCTTAGGGCAGCAAAGGTCCTGGTGGGGCACATCTCCTGCCTCCTCCAATTCCTCCCCAACCAGGACCTTTTGGGATGCTTGCTGTGAAGCGAGGGAAGTTGTCATTTTCTGCTGAGATTTACTTAACCCACTGATATTTAGGATCTGAGGTGGAAGACAATTTGTCATCTCATGGCCTGTTTTTCTATTCTTATCCCATTTAGTTCCTATCTCAGACAGCGGTTGCTATAAATTCACTCTCTACCATTTTGGTGTGACAGTAATATCTGTGCCTGAGATACGTCAAAATAAAAGCTCCTGTCACGAAGCACGATACATCAGAAATATTTGCTAAATGGAACAAGCAGATCTTTGCTCCCAAGACCCCATTTTGATCCCTGAGGTTTATGCTCCAGACTCATGTTTTGATGCATGTCACAGCCAGCTCTGATGTGCCTTTCAGTGCAACAGAAGAGGCTGATCTGCCTGGAGCCTCAGACACTGTTTCTGAGTTCTGCTGCTGAGGTCTGGAGCCACAGAGGTAAATAGGGACACATCTCCTGCAGCACAGGAGCCCTGGGCTTGGCCCTGACTCACATGGGCAGGGCTCCTGCAGAGTACTTACTCCCTAGGAGCACTAATTATTTGACCCGGCACTGTTCCTGTGGAGCGCTTTACTTCCACCTGCAATGGATGCTGCACTTACACACACTCTGGATATAGAAAAGAAGGGAATGGAGCATGTAGGGCCAAGGAATAAGCAAAGCCAACTGAAGGGGCACAGCCTGAGACTCTCTGACTCTGGCAATATCCACCATCAACAGCTGGTCTTGGCTGTGTTCAGAGCCAGAGGAAAGGGAATCAGGCACTGGAATAAAAAAATTAATGCCTCAACAAATAATATTAACAGATCTATCTAATTTCATGTGTCCAGTAAAAGGAAAAATTCTGTTTATTTTATCCCACTTTATTTTGACAACTCTGTCAACACTAGTTCAGAATCATATGACAGACAATATTTTTATCTCAAATGCTGCCAGCTGAACAAAAAAAAAAGCTCCTGCAACTGTTACAATTCCACAAAGAACAGAAACTGCTTTGTGTGGACTCACTACTACTGATCACCAAACACAGGAGTCAGTCCCTAAGAAATTCACAATGTCCAGTGACTCCTGTTGCTAAACAAAGCAGGAGCACTTACCAACAGAGTGCAGAAGGGTTATGGAAACCCCCTGGAACAGAGCCTAGGGAAAAGCCTTTAGAGGCAGGCACCTAACGGAAGTACTAACAGTTCCATGCTCATTCCAACTTTAGTGCATTCCAGAGGAAAGGAGAAGGGGCTGCAGTGGCACTGCTATTTATGTTTGCCAATACATTCCCTCTCCATCTTGTTTTCCACGACAGACCTGGAATAATTAACTAAAGTGGGAGCAGTCAGTCACAACTCACTTGGTTACCAACTTCAATTGCACCCAAGCTGTCAGGAGCAGTCCCTGAGCACTGAAACCACAATGGAAGCACCTCCAAGCTGACTAAATAACCTATCGGTATGAAGCACATCCAATCCTCTTTTTTTCCTTTTATTTCACAAATATTGCATGGGATGAAAGAACGTCAGGGCTGAACTCTCCAGAACAGATGTAGAACATATGTATCTGCAGTAGTTTAAAGCAAGATTCCAGACACTAGAAAGCAGTTGTGGTTTGGCAGTGGAGATCTCTCATTTTAATTAGCTCAGGGTACAAATGATTTCTAGAAAGCCTTTCTCATGCTGGACTAGGGTTACTTCTGTCAGGACAGGTCTTCCAGGCAGGTTTTCTTGGGGGGGAAAACTGCAGAGGTAATGATTCCAACTCAACACGCTCAGTCCACGACAACATGCAAATTCGTACATAAGTAGGTTGCCCGGGGTAGTGCCAGCAACCACCTCAGAACTAGGTGTGTCTGCAGCCCATGGAGCATGACCCAGCACAGGCAGAGCAGCACCACGTGTGCTTCATAGGGATCCTCCCATGCCTTGCAGTTTTCTTGACCAGCTTTCTACAGATGTCCATTTCTTCCTAGCTCGGCTCAAGGGAAACTGAGTCAAGGTGAGACTAGCTTGGCTAATAAGCAGTTGCCATTTCCTATGCGCTAAGTAAAGTATTGATATCACCCAACTGAAAATCTTTGTTCCCTGTTGCAATTATTTCCCTCTTTAGTTTGCTTAGCTTTCATGTTTACATAAGTGACTCTTCTAAGGAACATGCAGATTTATTCCACAACCAAAAACTTGCTGTTAATTGTTAACTTGTTGTTAAGAATGAAAATGTAAAAATAAAGAATCAATACACCTGTGTCTCTTGACATAATTAACTCCAAAGCCTGTGATATTGCTCATTTGTCATGTATGTGCTCAGCATCAGTGTTCAGGAAGAGCCATTAGTCAGAGTATCAGGCAATGATATCACCGTAGCAAACAAAAAAGACAGCACTCACCTTTCTAAAGGGAGGGCAACAAGTAGCTAATGACATTGAAAGATGAAATGCATTTCGTTCAAGACCTAAGGTAAGCTTACAGAAGACAAGGGAGAAATGCCATGAAATGAACTTGAGTGACCGAAAGGACCTGAGAACACCGGCTGACATGTCACCAAAGCCCCCCATGCTAATGGAGTCCTGACCAAGAACCAGCTTTGCTCCAATGGTCTGCCCACCAGGAAGGCAGGAGCCCGCCCTGGATGGGACCCTATCCAGCTATGATGTGCCCTGTCTCTTGCTATTTGAATAATTACCAGCATCTGTAGCAGAACACTTGTTGCACTCCAGTCCCTTTTTCATTTACAAGGTTTAAACTGTCAGCTCTACAAGGCAGCAAGTTTTCATCATATCACACTGGATTAGCCTCGTTCAAAGGGACAGCAGGATTTTTCCTGAGGATAAGGGCCATGAGCAGCCAGAGACTGGAATAACTTCCCTAAGGCACAGCTCCTCCACACGAAACAGGATGCTCCCTCGCCTGCCATCTGTACATACACACAGCCAGCTGGCCGTGCAAAGATTGGTCTGTGCTCACAGTGAGACACACTTCTCTCTGCATTTGTATTGAAATGTGCAAAGCTTTGCTCCACTGAAACCAGAGGCATTCAGCACGCTTTGGAAAATGTTACTATTTATAGAATGTCCAGTGTTCATTTCCCATACTAAGGTTTCATCCTTTCTCCATTGTTCATAGATATTTTCCGTAAAAAGCAAACTTCACTACTCTGCATTTAATAAATAGATTCTGAGGGAAAAAGGTGAAAAGAAAAACAACATCCCTGGGAGTTAAATCAAAGGAAGGGATAGTTTTTCCAGCTGGGTTCTGGATGATAGAAGACAGTCTGTCATTCTGAGGCCAGAAAATGTCTTTTACATACACCAGTCTAATCAAACCTACCTAAGTTATAAGGTTTATTTTATAATAGTTTAAGTCTTATATGTTCTTGACTTTTGCTGCTAACAACCAAGGCCTATGCAACAGCTATTCGTTAGAAAACAGCACCTAGTTCATTTTATTTTGCCAAAACACAATGTGCAGCCATAAATCCAAAACAGTCCTTCCCAGGCTGTTTATTATTATTATCATTAGAACAATACAAAAGTTTGCAAACTCTCACTGTAAGCGAGGAGTGTTCTTTAGGGGCAGCTCTTCTGGGAGAGCAAGCAATGGCTGTAGAACATTTCCCAACTGCAAATTCGGTCTGTATCTTTCTAGCACCTCAGCTCATTTGGAAATCAAATGCTGGAAATGCATCCCGTGGGTCAGCCTCGGCACTTGAGACAAGATATATGACAGCAAAACAAAACACAGGGTAAGGGGTTGTAGCTGATGGAACATGGAGCCTTCTCCATGTTGGAAAGGCTTTAGGAGAGGTGATTTGCCCTACAATGTTCTGAAATGGTGCATGCTGTGCTTGAAGTGCACATGCCCCTCCCTGCCAGTGTGCACTGCACAGGGCAGTGGGGATCCTGAACAGCTTTGGAAAATCCCTCTCTGCCACACGCCTTTCTCAGATACTTCAGAGATGTCTCCTGATCAGCTCTTACTGACAATAGCTGTCCAATACTCCACCAAGTCCCACAGAGCAGGTAACAGATGACCTGAGCATTTCCTTGAGCTTACTTTGGGCAGACAACCCCAAATTGTTGGATCCAATGGTTGGATAAATTCAAAGGAGGCACTCAAGCTCCTTCTCTTCTACTTATGGAAGCCCTTTCTATGCAAACAGTGCAAACCAGACATATGAGGACTAGGAGGTCCCAACTCACCCAAGCTACACTTCCAAGTGGTGTTTAACTTCCTGCTACATGATTTGGGAGAACTGGTCCTTGTTTTTAACCGGTGGGATTGCTGCATCTGCACTGGACACCCAGTCAGGAGCTCTGGGCTGGCTCGCCAGGAATGGCCCCCTCAGCACGATGCAGGGTGTTGATTTGGCACAAGCGCGCAGGCAAAGCAGCAGCAGGCACAATGGATGCTCCTGGCTTCAGCAACTGAAAAAAACCTTACATATTTACAAGAATCAAAGACTGGAGAAAAAGCAGACAGGAAAGAACAAGAGACAAGTAAGGCTCCTAAATAATTGAAATACTCATGAAAACATCAATTTAGCTTTTATTCAGCTCGGTCTTTCTACCAGCACCTACAACTGGGAGGTTAAGTACAGCAGTGAAAACACAAAAGGCTGGACATACCAGAAGTTCCCTTGCTTTGTCCCATTTCATCTGCAGCAGACTAGTGTGACATAGACCATTTTGATCTCAATTTGCTTTTTCGCCCTTTTTAGTGATTAGTCTGAGCAATAAACCGTATTACTACAATTTAGCCAAGACATGCACAAGCTACATCAAGTTCCTCTAGCAAGAATCAGAATTCTCCCCACCAGCCAAAATGCAAACTGATTCAACAGCATTGCTGTGCTCAAAGTGAAGCAGAAGAGATGGATTAGAAACCCACCATCAAAAAAAGCGAAGTGTTTGGACACACTCTTTGAGATGGGTGTTATGGAGACTTTATGCACAGGGAAGAGTCATCCATAGTCCTCTGAACACATTAGCTAATCTGAGAGCTCAAAGAAGTTATAGAAGTACAAGAAAGGGCTGAAAAACCCTCACAAAATGATTATACACTGACCGAGAAGCCCACCAGCCCCTCCTCCAGGTGTGCAGATCCCACAACACCAGCACAGACCTCCAGTTCACAGCAATGTGTCTATTCATGTGTCTCTGCTAGGTCTGCACTGTAGCTTCTCTGCCAACTTCAGGAGAAAAATACTATTTCCAAAAGATCCCTTTTCCTTTTTTTTTCCTGCTTTGTTTTTCTACTTAATTGCATAGAGTATTGCAAACACTTTATTAATGCTGCTCTGCTTTGGTCAGCTACACATAACAGCATTTATTAGAAGAGATTATCACAAGTATGAAAATGTTCGTTACTACGAGTACTAATTTGTGGAGAATGGAACAAATACATTCCTATGTGATAATCAACACAGTGATTATGACTTCAGGTTCTGGTTATGAAATTCTGGTTTACTTCAGAGCTACTGGGTATCTGTTTCCTTTTCAGTTTAGGAGTGCCAGTGCTCTATCTCCCACCTGGTTTGCTTTCCATGTGCAACTACCACATAGCAAATACTCACCTTCTAGGTATGGATGCTACCTATTCTTTCACAAAATACCTCACAAATACAAGTTTCCAGGAACTGCCTGAAAGGATGATTAGGAAATGTCCATAGACACCTGTGCATTCCAACCAGGTTCCTTGTGTTCTGCTCTCCACGTTGGCAGTTCAGCTTCTTAAAGCAAACATTTCTGAACAGGGCAAGCACTTTGTGTGCATTGTGCTCCATCCCAGCAGCACAGGCTTGACACGGTCCATACTGGTGCCACCTGCTGTCCTATTCCAGGCTCACAGTGGGGTACAGGAGCCTCTCTGCAGTCTCCAGACACCTATGCCCAACGGGCTGGCAGGGGCAGAGAAGGTGAGGAGCTGGCCCCACACAGTTCCCAGGGCCTCCTGGCTGGAGCTCAGCTCTTGACCTGCCACCCCCTCACTGCTCCCATGTGAACCTCGAGCACATTTCTCACTGCCAGTGCAGGTGTGAATTGCACCTGGCAAAGCATTTCCTTTGTTCTGTGTGTTACAGAAACAGGAGCTCGCAGGTGCACCTGGTGGTGTGAGGTTATGGGACTGTCCCTAAGGGAAAGGTCCTCTGTGGAATGGGGAGGTGCCCAGCAGCTGCTACACTCCAGTGAAATTGTACAGAACACAATTGCTTCTTACAACATCTGAGGTCTCTTCTTCAGTTCAATTTGGAGTCCCTGATGTAACGTGTCATCTAATACACTGTCAAAATTCATTTTTCTAACGCCTTTGATGGTCTAAATTATCTGGAGTTTGCTTTATGTTCTCTTATACACAAAATTAGGCACTACCTTCCATGCACTCTAAGTGCTGGGGAATTGAGCTCAATTCCACTGAGCTACTTCAGAATCCAGTGTAACCCTCTGACTTCTCTTGGAAAGCTAGGATGTGGTTTATGGCCACCAAATTCTCTTTTATCAGCCCAAACCTGCACATAGTACATAGTTCAGCTCCAAGTCCAGAAGCACATTTAGTGCAGCAAAGAGATGCAATTAATCTTTCTTGCACACCAAATTTGAAGGGGGAATGAACAACTCCCACCTCAAGCACCAGCATTTCTCTCTCATAATCATACAAGAAAGGAAGGAAGAACACTTCAAAAAGACTGTAAGAAAGGTGTCCCTGCTCACCACAGGGGGTGGGACTCATGACTTTTAAAGGTCCCCTCCAACCCCACCTATTCCATGATTCCATTCTATGATTTTTAGGTTTGGCTTCTATTTCGGAGGTTAATGGAAGTGATCAAAATTAATTTTGTCTTCCTCAGTCAGCTCCAACCGGACAGAACATGGTGGGGCATTTCTGGACACTGCCAGGCCATGTTGAGAGGTCCCACAGCAATGGCACCCCCCTCACACCAGCAGCATTAACTACATCAAGCAATTGTTTTTAATTCACCTGATGTTCACACGCATAACCCAAATCCCACTGAAACAACTGCTTCTTGACCAACTTCTGCAGCACTGAAATTCAGAACACAGAGCCTGAAATGTCACTAAGAACTGACAGGTTCCTGACAGTTCCTGACAACAGTCAAGGTGTTTCACCAAGGCATTCAGGAAGGGGCACTTCATGTGTGGCCAGCAGCAGTAAAGTACTACTTACAGAGTACCAACTTCACCAATTTCACCAAGATCCCAGTAGAATCCTATGTGAAACTGATTTTAGCTTCTGTAGCAGTCACTTGTCTCATACGTACACCTGAAACAGGCTTCCGCTGAGAACATGAGTCAACTACAGCTCCAGTCCTGCTCCCAGTTCCATGCAGGAAGAACTCAGCTGACTACTGCAGAGGAAAACTGACGTCAGAATGGAGCCCAAGAGCCTTCCTCCAACTGGAGAGCTTTAACTTCATGATACACTGCTGTCCCAAGCCAGACTGTAGCTCAGCAGCACACACACACAGAGATGGGGCTGCGGCTCCTTTAAAGGTGTCCAGCAGCCACTGCCTGCTGCAGGGGCACGACTGCACCTCCCTCCCAAACACCCCAACACCCCCACACGTGGTGAACAGCCAGCAGAAACCTGTGCTCTGCCTTGTTCGAGCAGCCTACAGAACAACAGCCCCCCACACAAACACTCAGCCTGAAGGGAAATCTGGCTATTCATGATCTGCACTAAGAGCTTTTAAACTGATATTTTCTGACCTTAAACATGGCAGTTGTTTTTGAGTACTTAATTAGCAAAAGGCTATTGCAGAAAGTAAATTCAGGATAGAGAAGTAAATTTGTGAGCCAGTCAATCTTTAAAAGAGTGTCATCTTTAAGAGTGTGAGTCCCACCACCGTCTGAAGACTTTGTGTTTAAGACCAAAAACCACAGTTCTTCTGGACAGGAAGGACATTTAGCTTTTATTTTGCCCACAGCACAAGTACCTGACTGTTATTTACAGCTTTTATGTCACTGAAATGATACAATTCATGTATGCCACAGAATATACTCAGCTCTCCTTACTTGTACTTCACTTTGATAAATTACAGGAAAGAATGAAGACATAAAAGACACCCTACATTTCTCCTTGCTGTCCACATGCTTTTCTACATAGTCATAGCCAGCAGCCTGGTCATGGGGAACGTGAACTACAGGAAATCATTCCATTTTTAGGCATTTAAAATCATCCACAATCCATGCACTACTACTTAACAGGAATGATTTGTCTGTGCTACCACAGCTTTGACTTCAAGGGATGGATCTCAGGGAGGGAGGGAAGCAATCATTATATTAATTGGTCCTTTGTAAGTAATAGCTGATAAACACAAATAAAATGAACAAGGAACTTCAGACCTGCCTTAGCCTGTTCTATCATTTGAAATAACATTCTCTGCTTGCTTTCTTATCCCCTTCCTGCTGCTTTTCGCTTTTCTGCTTCATGATCCAGTAAGTGAAATAACAGGAATCTGTTATTTCTGATAAAGGGACATACGGGGACGGCCATAAAGGGCTGTCCACAAACGGATGTAAACAGACAGCAAGCTTCCCCACAACTCATTTTGGGTCCAGAGGACTCTAGATCCAACGGCCTCATTTCTGAACACTCCAAGTGCTTTTGTCTTCCATCACACCTGTTGTCAAATGTGCAGCACGATGCGTATGAGAGGCAGAGCGTCACACCTATGGAGATAAAAGGTTCCACTTGTCACCCACACAAGCAGTCTCAACAAGCAACATGATTTCCACACCTACCTAACCCCCATTGCACTGGGAAGAAATGCACACTAAGCCTTAAAGAGATGAAATTGAAATCCCACATCTGGAGGAAAGGCAGTCTCTTTCACACTACACTGTCCAGTGACATGGAATCTGACAGATATTTTGTACTGCATGGGCACAAGTGTTTTGACATTAGTTATGATTCTCTGCATGACTCATGCCATTTCCATAGCAATTTATTAAACAGACAAAGACGGCTTAATTTAAAAAGAAAATATTTCTATAATACCCTCTTTTTCTTGATTGGGAACTCTTTGGGGATATTGGGAAACAGTAAAGGGGACAGAATCATGTCAGGAGGATACTGTTGGTTAGATCCAACACCATGCTCAGCTTCAGCCATTTTCCACACATGAAACAAGTCCTCTGGAAAGCTTTTCTGAGCCACCTGCAGCAGCTGTTATGGGAGGCTTTAGGGAACAAGTGTTACCAGTGCTCTTGCCCAGCTTCAGGAACACACATTTGAAACCCAAAAGGACCACCCAAACACCTTCATAGCCAACACACAGGGGCAGGAAAAAATCAACAAGTTCCATTCTCACAGGCATGGATTGCATCTTATGATCTAGTTGTAGTTCTCACATAACTGAGAACACCAACACCAATATTTGAGGTTTTCCTATGCTTTGTGGTTTGGTTTTATTGGCAGAAACCTTCCCACCCCCCCCGCCCCCTCACATCCCCAGGCAGTAGAACAGCAGAGAAGGGACAAACCCTCATCTTCTCAAGTTCCCTAATTTCCACCAACAGATTCCACCAAATTATTTGAAGTGCCTAAACATTTTTGATGGCTGCACTGTTACCCATAGAAACACAACTAGAACTTGCTCCAATTGCCATGGAAGCCTCGTCCAAGCTTACAGGGTCCTCAGACACATCAGTGAGGCTGGAGTCCACCTCTATGGCCCATCACACCAAGCCCCTCCCAAAAGATCAGCACAGTCACTGAGAGTCTTGCTTTGGGACATAAAAAAGGAGTTCCCAACTATTGCATCATTTCCTAAGGCTTTTGTCAATACCAGAGCTAATATTCACAGGGCCCTTTACCACCTTGAATAAACAGGTAATATTATTGCATACCAGAGTAGAGGTTAGGGCTAGACAGGGTAAACATGCACCTGTGTAAAGAAGTCAGGAGCTGTCTGCCTGCTGAGTTCTTCTGGTCATGAGACTTGTACTGTCTCTCAGGTGAATTCCACCTCCTGCAGCTCATTTCTCACACACACTTTTCCAGATGAGGTTTGGAACAGACCTGGTTAACAAGCAGGTATATGCAATGCTTCTGTCACAACACATTCACTTCAGAGAATGAATCTCCCAGACCAAGCTGCCGTATGGGTGGTCTGCAAATGCCCATAAGAGAAGGGGAGGAAATAGGAACTCCTGCTAGTGTTGTTGGGGTAGAGTTTCTTACAAAAGGATAGGCTGGCTGTACATCCAGAAAAGACAAAGAAATTCATCTGCTGGAAGAGGTTGATTGCTAAGGGTCCAGACGCAGCAGCAGGGCTCTCACAGGCAACAGCAGGTGAGAGCACTGACACTGCTCACCAGAGCCAGATGGAACATCCCCGTGGCAGGGACAAACAGTGCTGCTAGCCTTCCAACAAGGGGCTGAGCCTGGCTATGGATAACGTTACAGCAAAATAAGGATTACAAAAAGCTTTGTCAAGATTGTATCTACTCAGCTTCTGGAAAGCTTTTAGATGTCTTTCCTCTGACTTTTCTGGAGTAACCCTGACATCCAGCTCTGCAGCAGGTAAGACCATGGCTTGCAGTGCCTCCATCTCCCAGGAAGGAGCAGTTTCCATTCCCCTCCAAACTGTCCAGAGAAGGGCAGCAATCACACACGTGCCTTACAGAGCACAGCCAGGATCTCACTGTGCCAGCATCACTCCAGCCACCTGGGCTCCTCTGCAGCCACCAGCCTCTAAAGCTGTGCAGAACTGCCTGTGGCCCTACTGCCGATACAGAGAGCACTATCCAGATTAAAAACCCCACAGTTCCACAGGGAATACCTGCTCTTTGTTAGCTCAGGAGGTACACAATAGAGAAAACCAAAAATGTCTTCTGTGTCTTTGTGATCACAGCCAATGGTAGCTACTGAACTACCAGCTGAAATTCCTTTCCACGTTGAAGTGTTTTAAAAGAACATTATGGGGTGTCCTGTAAACCAGCAAAGTGCAGGAGAAACAGAGTTTGGACCATCTTCGTGACAGCACTGAAAATACACACAAACAGATCACAGACATGCATCAGAGGAGCAGGGAAAAAAATATACGGGAAAAAAACTGCCCCCAAAATCTTCTGAATTACTACAAGTTCTAGAAAAAGACCTTTTTAGGCTATAGAAGTTAAATCGTGCTGCCCTTCCATACAGCCAGAAACATCCCTTGCATGGACTGAGAGCGCCTCCCAGGCTGGAATGGCTCTGCCTAACCTAGAGGTGACCCCGGCTGGAGAACGAGAAAATTGCAGCTCCTTTCCAAGGAGCTCAGAAGACTCAGACCAGAGAGGGAACTGAGGGAGTCACGGGATACAACTGCCAACAGCTATTTTACCTTTTTTCTAACATTATGCTAAGTGTGTTGAATAAGCCAGAGTGCTTCCATTTTCAAGGCTAAACCATAACAGCACAGTTCCATCCTCTCTCAGTCCAGGCACAGATTTAACCTTGTGCGTTGCATTTCTCCCTGAATATCTCAAGTGGAACAGTTCCCAGGCCATTTGCCAGGCAGCAAAAACTGTGACCCGTTTGAAGCTCATGCAAAACCTTCCTCACGTATGCTGTGGAACCACACTTCAGGCAGCATTTCCTCTGCCAATTACCCAGCCATAACAGAATAAAAAATGACCCCGTAAGAATGGAAGGGATGGAGGGGAATAACACTTCTATTTCAAGCAGAAGTTATATTGAAAAAACTAACATCAACATCTTTCTTGCTTCCAAGAAATCTCTCATCAAATAATCTTTCTCACGTGTTCCACCTGAGGTTTTCCTTCAAAATAACATGTTTTGCTTTTCAGATTCATTTTGAAGCTTTCAAGTTTATCATCTCACTCATGGAAATGCTTCCAATACAATTTTCTGCTCCTCTCCCTGCTAGGGCCTGCAACAAGTTATCATTCAGTTTTTGTCCCACGTTTCCCATTGAGCTCGAGAGAAAAAAAAGTACAACTCTTACTTAGAATGGTTTTACACAGGGTTTGTATTCACTGTTGAGTGAAGGGTTCTACAGGTATAAAGAGACAGTCCTCAGGCTATTGGAGCCCACTTGTCTCTTCTCTATTCTGCTTTTACAAACCTTAAGCCACTCTTTCTAGACTCAGCACTTCTGCAATTCTACAACACAACTTCTGCAAATCTGCAACAGTTTCTCCAAAAGTAACTGTTATGTACTCAGAGTACTCTAAGGGCTTATTTTACATCGCCACAAGCAGGGCCTGAGTTCTCACGTACACGAGAACATCAAATTTTCAGTACACCAATCGAAACTTGAGCAAACATAATACGTTGTTCTTCAGACAATACCTGAATAAATTAACTCCTACTCATTGCTAGACCCGCCCAGGAAGACCCAGCCACCACCAGGCCCAGAGACCAACAGCTTGCGGGTCCTACCGATGCTTCCCCGCGCTTACCTTGCACCTGCTCCCGCGCCCATCCCGCGCTCCAGCGCCAGTCCCGCTAGTGGACTGGAACTCAAACGCATTAAAAAGCGCCATTTCCACCCAAAACCGGCCGGAGCGCGGCCCTGCAGCTCCTCGGCCGACCCGGAAGGAGCCCGAGCCTTCCGGTACCGACGCCCAAGTTTGCCGCCCTGCCTCGCCATTGGCCGTTCCCGTGCGCCGCTCGCAGAGCTGATTGGACAACGGACCCAGACCCCGCCCCTCCCACAGCAGAGCAAGGCCACAGGGGAGGCGGGGCCGCCCGGGGGAAAGGCCTCGAGCTCTGCCCGTGCGCGCGACCCCGGGGCGAGTCCCGGCCCGCACCGCCGGGACCGCTGCCACCCCTCAGCCCCCGTCCCTCCTACCCTCCGCCCACTCCCATGACAGACCGGGCCCACCCCGCCTCCCGCCGCTGTCACTCAGCCATCACCCCCATCCCGCCCCTCCTTTCAGAGACAAGGGCCCGCCCAGCCCCGCCTACGCCCCGCCCCAGGCCCCGTTCTGGGATTCTACGCTTCTATTAAATTACTGTTACCACTTAGAAAAGGGTTTTTTCCAAATCACTTTGTGCCTAACTCGCGACTTGAAACAAGATTGTACCTGAGTTATGGCAATAGCAGAACGAGGCAGCACCTGTGCCTGCGCTAGTGCTCACAAACATTAACAAAGTAACTCTTAAAAGGTAGTCTTTGTCTCCTTAGAGCAAGCCAAGCACCCCCCTCCTGTCAAAAAAAAGTCTAGTTCTCGTATTTATTATTTATTTTCATTGAGAGACTAGAAAACCACACAGCTAAAATTGTGAAGATGTACAGAGCAGTGAAACAGTAGGGAAAGGGCAAGAATACAAATGCAGGGGGAAACACAAATCAAATGCAATAAAGTGTGACGGCAGAGCACGGAATTGTCGGGGCAAAGTCACTGTTCATGAAAAGCACAGGCTGCCACAAGTATGAAAAGGCAGACCTCAAAACAACAGCCTAAAGCTAAAACCTGCAAACTTGACTTTTAGGGAGTGCATCAGCACTGCCCTCACAGGATGGTGTGAAGGAAAGGCAGGAGGCCGAGGAGTCAGACCAAGGGGAAGCCTCAGTGTGAGACTGAGCAGTTGGCATGCTGGGGGTCCATTGCCCTTATGTCTGTCATTAGTAATAAGAAAAGGTTTAACTGAAGTAGGTGGAAGCCTGAAAAATACCTCACCTTCTCATTGAAGAGCTTTTGAAGAAGTAAGCCTCTGTCTCCATCCAAGGACTTGTTTGAGGCTCATAAGTGAGCTTGCTCACATCTGCTGTGGAACCACACCTTCAGGCAGCATTTTTTCTGCTCATTAGCCAGCCATAACAGGATAAATAACAACCCCAGAATTATGGAAGGGACAGAGGGGAATGGCACTTTTATTTCAAGCAGGAGAGCCAAAGGAGATAAAAATCAATCAGTAGGGCACACCTGCTCAATGTCCCAACCAAAACCAGGATATAAAGTCACAACCACTCCTGACTTCCAAGGCACCCAGTCGTGCCTTTGCAGGCACCTTTCATACTTTTCTTTAGCACCAAAGTCATGTAAGAGAGAGAAATCCAAGCTCTGGCTTCTCCTTTCAAAAGGGACCAGAGGCACTATTCTGGCTGAACACAACACCAAGACTACGATGCTCCTTCTTAGGCAAAACTAAAGCTCTTAAAAAGCCAACAACACAGGACAATCCTCCTTTTGAACTGAAGAATATTGATGCAGCTCTGCAGAAAGTAGCAATTTTATCTTCAGCCAAACCATCCTGAGACAACCAGCTGAGAGTGCAGGAGCAGCAGACGAGGCAGTAGCAATCCCAATTGTGTCTTCAGCTCCCCACTAACCTCTTGTAACCTTCCTGGACTATTTTCAGATGCTTTGCTTGAGTAAAAAAAACCCCTAACATCAACATATTTCTAGCTTCAAAGCAATCTCTCATTATATAATCTTTTTTCATATGTTCCAGCTAAGGTTTTCCTTCAAAATAATGTGGTTTCCCTTCCAGATTCATTTTAAAACTGTAGATCATCATCTCACAGATACTCGTAGATGTTCTCCCACCACAATTTGCTGCTTCTCTGCCAGGCTGACAAGAAGTCATCGTTGAGTTCTTGTCCCATGCTTCCCAGTGACCTTGAGAAAAAAAAAAAAAGTACAACTCTTACTTGCCACAGATTTGTTTCACCATTGGATTAAATGTTCTGTAATTAACAAGGGATTGTCCTCATCCTATTGGAGCTGATTTGTCTATTCCCTGTTTTTTCAAACCACTCTTCAATACTCAACACTTCTGCAGATCTACAATACAACAGCAGCTCCTCCAAAGGTGATGCGCCCCTGGCTCCATGCAGCTCCCACCCTTCGGCAGGGGCATGGCAAAGGAAGCTGTGGTGACACACACAGGAGATCACACAAACACTGAGGAACGTCAGGGCTGAGCTCTGCTGTTTGCAGGAAGCAAACAGCCAAGCACAGACTGTTTTCCTCTACAAGGAGACAGTGACAGAGAATTACAAAGCTGGGATACTCCAGCCTCCCAGCCTGCCCATTCTCCACCTGCTGCACAAATCTGAGGCCAAACAGGACATGAATCCACACCCAGCACAGCCTCAGAGAAGGTCCAGCTGCTCATTTCCAGCAATGACCAAACGCTTAGTCCCAGTGTCCACCAGGCTCTGCTCCTCTCTGCCCTAAATCAGCAACCCCCAAGACACGCTGGCAACTCTGGATTTACCAAATATCCACAAACCCATACTGCCAATATCAGATTCCTCTGCCCACCCAGGAAACACCAAGAAGGAGTGTCTCTGTCTCCCACTCTCCCAACAGAGACCTCTTCACTCCACATCCCATTCAGCAAACACCAGTTTAACCCTGAGCTGGGAAAACAAAAGAGATATTTTAAACACATCCCTGTACCTTGATGCTGTCCAAACGTGGGACAAAGCCCCTCCCACCACCTTCTTGGCATTTTCCCAGTCTGAGTAACTCTGGAAACACACATCCAAATCCAGGTCAGACAGACAGCAATGTTTTCTACCTGACAAACGCCACAGCCCCAAGCACGAGGAGGCTGTGGATGCTCTGAACTGCAATTCACAGCTTCAGTGAACCCTGCATGGAAAAGCCAAGGGGTTTGTGTGCAGAGAAAATAAAAGTCACCATTTCTAATAGTTAAAATATCAATGGAAGTTACTGGCTGCTTACAGTAGCGAGCTTCATATACTTACAGTTTTACCAGAAGCAGCAATTTCAGGTTCCTTCTTTTTGGAACCCAGTTCCAAACGGGAAACTTTGCATGACTGCTCCTGAGAGAGACGAGTGGAACTTCAGAAGCTCAGGAAAGCGACTCCCTCTCCTGAGTTCTGGTCCACCTGCCCGAGCACCCGCAGTGCTTCCGTCCCACCTCACTCCCTGCTTTGCACGTTCATACTAATAAAAGAAACACCCAAGTTCTGCTTCTAGCCCCAGCTACCTCTTCCCTGCGCCCCCACACTGCTCCTCCTGCTCCCCTCTGCTGCGCTGCCCCTCGCCACGAGGCCGGGCTGGGACAAACTCCAGTGTTTGTTTCCTAGGAATAGCTCTGCCGGGCGGCCCCGCCGTGCAGGCCGCAAGCCCCGGCCGCAAGCCCCGACCCGTAGCTACTTCCCGGTTCCGTGCCCGTTGGAACAGCCTCCATTCGCCCCGCGCCCCCAAAGAAGTCCCCGCTGCCTGTTCCGGAGTCGCCCCTGCAGGCGCCATCCCCTTCTCCAGGGCTTTTCCTGGGCCCTGCCAGGTCGCCGGTCCCCGCTCACCTTCAACACGGCTGCAGCCACAGCAACCGCTCGGCTCCTCCATTGTCTCTCCACGCCCCTCGACGCCAGCTACCGCAGCCGGGACTCGCCCTACTCCCATGCTGTTCACAGGCACCGCGTCGGCGCCGCTGGGCACCGCACGCCCACACGGACGGGACAAGCACAGCCCGGGAATCGTCACCGCGGCTCCTGCCCTGCACTACCGGCTGATCCCCACAGGGTGGCAGCACTCCGCGTGGGAACGCCACAGCGCATGGCGTCACCGGGGCGCTGTTCCGCCCTTAAATACCATGTGATGCAAGGCGCCTATCTCCACTCCGCATGCTCACTGCCGTCGCCCTCAATGGCCACGTGACATACGCCTCTCCGTAGTCAGTACGCATGCGCACACTGCCCGCTGCAGTACGGCATTCTAGCCCGCAGATGTCCCCATCGAGCCTCTCGAGTTAGTGCGCATGTGCTGCCTGCTGCTGCAGTATCGCTCTTCGGCCAGCAGGTGCCAGCAGCGAGTCACGCCGAAGTGTCCACGCGCTGCTACCGTCCCGCGGGGACCGCGCGTGCCGAGCTCAGTGGCCCTGGGCCGCCAGCAGAGCGGGGCAGTGCTCAGGGCATAAAGGAGGAAAACACCAGACCACAACAAACATACCCACGCCCATGACTGCTTCGAAAACTGCTGGAAAGAAAATATTCCTCATCTTTTCAGTGCTCCTAGTGCAGTCGAAGCACTTGAGAAATATGTATCCGTTCCCTATCTGCCAGGAAGAGCTTTTCTAGGTGAAAGCACTGGAAAATATGACTTTGCATAGCGTATTTTCCACTGCTGTGGGAACAAGAGCACAGGCAGATGCAACTCTCAGCACTCTCTTCTCTAAACACAAGTCTGGGCTCCTTTGCAAAATGTCACTGCCATGTGGTTTTCTCCAGGAAAAACTAAAGAATTGCTCATAGCAATTTGGAAAATAAGTTATCACAAAGGGAAGTAAAGAATAAAATACTGCTATAAGAGCCTTTGGGATCTGTTGGACTGAATTTGGAAGGGGGCATTAATTCCCTGCAGTGCAAATACACAACCACCTCCAACACAAAGCACAGACTATCAGGTGGGGTCTGACAGCATCACTTTGACAAACTTCACCGTCATTTTTTTGTTTCAGTGACTTTTCCAATCAAACTCTGAAGCTGACAAACCTGGAGTATCCCCAACACTGCATCTGGCTGCTATGGAACAAAAGGATACTCCCAGGGGTGACTGCACATCCCAGGGATGACCTCCTACACAGCACAGACATCTCTGGAGCTCGTGTATGGTGCTAGCAAGGGCTGCCAGGAGGACGCAGCCCCCAGGTGGGGTGGCAGTGACAGCAGCAAATTCCCACTGTCTGATGGCACAACAGAGAGGCAAAGACCAGCAATGCCCACAGGAGGTGCAGGTTTATCTTCAGCTCACTGTGAGGCAGCATCACCTTCCCACCGCAGCCACATCCACGGGAGAAGTCTCAAGGGAGCATATAAAATCTCAGGATGCAACAAAATGCAGCGTCTGTCACACTGATCCTGTTGCAGCTCAATGTTGGGCCATGCTGGAAAGGCCTTCACAGAAATGAAGTACGTCAGGAGAGGTGTTAGTAACCCAGACCCTGAGCTTCATGCATCCTGTCACTGTCCTGCAAGGGCTTTTCCTTTGATAGCTTCAGTCCCAAACACAAAATAGGAGAGTTCTGTGATCAGAGCAAGCAATCTGGACAGCAATTCTCCAACCATATGCAACTCAAAGTGGGGTAAGAAAGGAGCCCTGAGAGTGGGCACGTGCTTCCATCCCTGTGCATGAAGAAAACACTTTCCACTCCCTGACACTATTGCCAAAACACAGTGGCCAAGGAAAAAAAAAAAAACTACCAAGGAGAAGGCTGCAGGATTCATAGTGTGCTGCAGAAGAACAAGCCTGAAGTTAGAAGCTAGAAAAGCACAGTGAAAATGAGCACCAAGTTTCTTGGCAGCAACAAAAGCAAAACTGCTGGGAATGGCAGATGAAAAAGGAAAAGGCTACAGGAACGAATTAGCAGAGTAAAAGAATACATAATCCAGCTGTCAAGTCAAAGCGAATGCATTTATTCCCACCTCTTGTACTCAATCAACAATGATGAAAGAGACTTGAGAATCAGTTTCTTAGAAGCATCTTTTTTAACTACTTCCTCAGTGAGATGGCAGTTTGGATAGTGAGGGGAAGAAAACCCTCTTGCAGGCTGACATCCTGCTTTGAGGCAGAAAACCCCTGATTTGAGAGGAAGTGGAGCTAAGAATAGGAACCTCCAGTTATGTCTAGTGGTGGTGAAGGAACTGAGCAACACCAGCTGCAACAACTTCACAAAGATGTGGCCTGGCTGGGTGCCAGCTCCTTCATGACAGGGGTGCCAACACATCATGCAGCCCTCTCAACACAGAACACTGAGGGCCCTGCCGGCCTCGGGCACATCTGCACTCCAACACAGTCAGGATCTGTACAGCCAAACCACGGGAACGCTTTGGAGGTAGCCTTGGCAGATGTTTGTGAAAGCCACGTGCTCATGACAGAGCCCTGCAAGGCCTCGTTCACCACCTGCCACTCATCACCGTGCAGTGGCTCAGGCTCGTACCTTGTGGGACCAGCGCTTCTCCCTTGGCTTCAGCACAGGAAAGTGTTTCAGCCCAGAGCAACTGCTCTGCACAAGATTGCAGGCCTTGAGCTGCTTTAGTTTTCCCTTCATACACAACACCCCAAATTCGGTGCTTTCAGGGTGTGAGTTCGTGTGGCACCTTTGGTGGAAGGAGCTGGAAGATGGTGCAGTTATCAAAGCATCCCTGCCTGAGGCACAACTACCAAAAAAGAAAAAAAATCCAATTATTTTGAAACTCTTTTGTAAGTATTTAGCTCATTTTAGCTAGAGTTTACTCTTTCTTCACAGCAATTTTGTCGAAAAGAACCCTGATCCAGCAGACCATGAACTGCAGGAATCCACAGGCAAATCCATTTCCCAGATTCCAGTTTAATTTGCTTGAGGATTCATAACCAAATGACAAACCACTCCTCTAGAAAGGAAGTACTTAAACACATTTGATTATTTATGCCAAATATTTTCCCCAAACTATAAAGAAAAAAAGGTTAAAAATTACAACAAATTAATTCTTATGTTGATTATTGTAACACACCTCCAGGTGAGAAGACATTTCTGACAGCCTAACAAATCCCCTGCCTACAGTGCAAACGTAACCAAACACACCTAAACCTCTTAAAAAGATACTTTACATTGTATTAGGAATGTGAAAGACATAACGCTTGGAATTATGAAAAATTGCTTAGGTTCTCTACTTCAGGGATGACTTTCAGGCCCAGTGAACTTAGTGTCCCCAGATGCAAACACATGCCCCTCCAAATTTGATACAATACCTATGGGCAGACACTATGCTTTTCCAGAAACCTGTGTCGTAGCCTGTGTAGCCAAGGCTGGAAAATCATGCAGGGTTTCCATGTCACATCTAGATTTGCCTGGAAACACATGCACACCACCACCCCCCCTGCCCCCATTTCTGTGCCACTCACAAATGGTGTCACCCAGCAACTCGCCCCTCACTGTACCACTTTGAAATACATTAAAAAGCCAGGGAAAAAAGCAAACAAACAAACAAACAAACAAAAAAACCAAAACCACAAAATGAAGAGCTTAGTACAGCATCATATTAAAATTTTGCCCAGTGATGGAGAGAAAGGAGAAAAGCTGTTCTTCCAGCTCTCTCAGTTCTGAGCAGCTTGAAACAGCCAATATCATCCTCAGCTGCAGCCATGGCAGGCTCCCTCCTTGCTTCAGCTTTGCCCTGACTTCTGAGGGGCCAGGGGCACCAACAACCCAAAAGTATCAGCAAAGTATCTCACCCACGACTAGTATGGACACCTTCATGTTCTATCTTCGGCCAAACAAACCTCAGGGATGTTTTTGCTTTCCTGACAGACTTGGCCAATTTAATGCCCATTTATCAAAGAAACAGACATCCTGTATGGCCCTGGAGTCAGAGCCCCTCTGGCACAAGAGCCTAAGAGAAGACCAGGAAAGAATCCAACAGCAAATTGAAATCCCAGGTATGCAATGACGGCCTGCTTTCTTTTTGGTTTCTTTTTGCTTTTGGGACACAAGAAGGGCCTTTAGACCATAGACACATACATGAAAACCCCACACTGATTACTTGGCTTTAAAGATGTTGCACTTAATGTTACAGACATAGAAATGCTCTGGGATTTGGTGTTTCTTGTACCTCCAGTCACTGAAACACATTAAAAGAATGAACTGCAGAGTCCTGAAGCTCAAATATTCAGATTATATTTTGGTGATATCACTTGACATAACAAAATCCAATGCAATACTTAGAAAATGAAAAGCAACATTTTCTCCCTCACTTTTAATTTTCCAGTTTAGGGGTCTTCCTAAACAGGATAAGAAAAAATAGAAGAAACAAAGCGCAAGACCTACTGTTGAAAAGTGTGCCAAAACACCTGCTTTCTGTGTGTTTTGTAAACAGAACATGTTTTCATTAGACCTGATTACTTTCCTAAGAATCTAAATTTATATGTGTAAAAATGCATCCACTAAGGGCAGGTGTTTCTGAGTCCACACCTCCCAGGTAAAGGATCAAAGAAGAAGTGGCACAGAAGGATCCAGAAGTACCAGTGAGAGGTTCAGACTGACTGTGTTTGGTAGGAATATTTGAAACCAAAGTGCTCTGCAGCTGCCTCAAGCCTGGAGATCACAGAAACAAAACAAGCTGCACCTCATGCTTCATTTCCTGCCCTCTCTGATCAAGGGAGAAACATATAACACAAAAGATAATACAGAAGATGGTAACACCAGTCCAGTGCCCCCAGGATGGCTGGCACCAGGGTTCATTCCCTCCTCTGGGTGATGGAAATTAAATCCAGGTGTTCTGGGATCTAAGGAATAAAGCCCAACTTTGCCACTTGCTGTTCTACTCCCAGCCACATTTGCACAGCAGGAGTATCACTGAGCTCCTGTCCCCCTTGTCTATTAAGCAAACCAGCAGCCCTCTCTGTCCCTTCCTCAGGCACCAATCTGACCAGTCAGCCTCACAGTCCTCCTACTTCAAAAAAACCCCAAGCCATTTAAAAATTGGGTATTTTACACACAAAATAGGCCCCAATCAGAGGTCAAATACCCCACGCTGCATTCCCAAGCATCTTGTGACTGGATATGACTCTTGTGTTCCGGGGACATGGCCATAATACCCCTGCACAGAGACAGGCAGCAGCACTCCTAATGCTGGCCCCATGCTCTGCATGGAAACAACAGCCTCTCATCCAGGGAAAAGCCTTATTAAGGCCAGTTCCAGCTCTGTTTTGAGGGGTTCTAGCCCCATCACACCCTGCTTATCCCGCTCAGCAGAGGCAACCTGGGATGCGGATACTAGGTAGAGGGCAACCAGAGAGCTGGCTACTCTAGGTGATGCACCAGACCCTGAGGCACAGAGATCCAGGTTCCCTAAATCCTAAACATCCTCCCTGTTCCACCCACTGCCCCTTACCCTGCGGGTAGCACTGAGCAGAGACTTCTCAGCATGGAGTCCTGGCATGTGTTGGGTTGTAAGGGCCCTCAAGAAATGCCCACTCACAGCTACAGAAACCATGCCAGGGAGCAGGGCAGTACCACAGACACCTGTTCGAGGTGCACAGCAGGGAAGCAAGACTTGTCAGAGAAGTAACAACAGAAGCCAAAACAGAAAGAGAAAACAACCTTGAGCTCATTTAGAGATATCTTAATAAATTTAAAATGTTATTTCCAATTTATCTCTGCCAAGGAAAAGGCAACTGAAGCCTGGCTTCAAGTCCCTTAATTTTAGATCCCAAAGAAACACAGGTACTGTCAACAATAGATAGCATGTTATGCTTCTATCTCCCAAAGTTAGCAGTTCTCTGGGGTTTATTATCTTGTTTCCTAGTTCTCACCTAAAAAAAGGCCTCACACATGACATCTGATGGTGCCTCCCTTTTTTTGGCAGGCGGAAAGCAGAAAGAAGTGAGAGTAATTTCCTCGATGTACTATCTGTTTTCCCCATCAACCTTCCCTTGACTTTAGACATGATGCTTAGACCTGAAAAGTTTCATCCTGCTTCATCAAGAATGCAAAAGGTGAAATAAGAACACTGCCTCCAGCCTTCCTGCTACAGGTACTCATTTTGACCGTGTGCAAAGGAAGTACCACTATTGCTTTCTAGCCTGGGCCTTACCTGCCAATGCTCTGTAACTAAGCAAGAGACATTCAGAAGGCAGAGGAAAGAACACAGAGAGACCCACACCACCAGCTGAGAGAAAATAGTGGGTCTCTGGTCCAAAGCAGCTTTGCAAGATGTGTAATTCAGAGCTACTCTGCAGCTAGCTTTTTAAATACCCATCAGAATGAGCCTTCCTGCACACAAGGGAGAAGGTTTAGCTCCAGAGAAAATGCTGTTACATTTAAGCCACAACTACAAAATGTCTTCTCCGGTGAAGACCTTGAGATCAATCCCCACCCTCTGGTCACCTTCACTCTGCCCTAATTCGCCTACTGAATTCTGCCTTGCTGATGGGTTCTTACAGAGCAACCCTACAAATAACATGAGAGTTATGGAAGCCTAGAGAGAACAGCAGCTGCACAGCAGCCACTGGCTCATGGGGGAGCAGAAAGGCAGTCCAGGCACTCTCTGTTGTGGTTGTTGGGTTCTTTTAGTCCTTTCTGGGAAACGGAGCTGGAAGCTGCTGTTGTGCAAGACCAAAGGTGAGCACAGTTCCTCAGGAGAAGGAGGTCTGGCTGGAGGCTCAATGGAGTTTCATTGTGATGAATACTGGCCACTTGCAGGTATTTCCAAAACCATTCAATATAAGTTTGTTTACCAAAGAGGACACAAGATGTCACTTACCAGCTAATCCCTCTCCATTTGGACTTGAGCTACCCCTTCCTGGATGAAGACCCAAGTCCTGTGTCCCAGCTGTGGACTAAAAGACTCCCATTATTTTCCTTGGATCTGTTCAAGGCCAGATTAAATGGCACTTGGAGCAACCTGGTCTAGTGGAAGTTGTTCCTGCTTATGGCAGGGGGATGGAATGAGATGATCTTTAAGGCCCTTTTCAAGCAAAACCATTCTGTGATTCTATGATTCTATGAAGAGTCAATTCTGCACATTGAAAAAAAGATAATTTTTTTTTAAAAGGCATTTTTTTAAAAAGTCAGGTTTTGCCTGAACTAGGAGCTTGAAATGAGATGGTGCATGAGGTATGGCAATAGCTGACCTATGCAGCACATGTGATCCTGGCCCACAAATGCTACCAAAGACGTTTGACACACGCTATTAAATTATTCCACAAACATCTCACTACGCCGAAAAAAAAGGAAAAAAATCCACAGGACAATGAAGCTTCTCAGTGGCTCTACTGTTCACTAACTATGCTGACAAAGTAAATGCTATAAAAATGTTTCTTAGCTCCTCATAGCAAGGTCCCCCCCAAATTACTACTTATGGTAGTTGTTAATTTATTTTCCTCAAGAGGTCAGAAAAGCACATAAGTAAGTGTTTGAAGATGTACACACCCAGGGAAACAGAGTGGAGAAAGGGCAAGAACAAAAAATCAGAGAGAACCAGACACGAGATATGATAATACGTGACTGCAAAGCCCAGAATTCCCGAGGCAGACTCAGTTTTCACAGCAAGCGCATGCTGCGACAAGTGTGAGAAGGCAGTGCTCAAAATAAAAGCCTAAACCCAAAAATTGCATAAGCTCTGCCTGAACTGCCCTTGCCAGAGACTTTTCGGGAGTGCATCAATACAAAGCTCAAAGGCTTTTTCAAGGCAACTTAAACATCCTGCGTAAAGGAGCGGGGACACATCGCAACGATATCCACAGGAAAACATCTCAGATAAAGGACCGTTTACCTTGTAACCGCAGCCACGGTAACACACTCCACAAAAGTATCACATCCCTTCTGACAATATCCACGGTGAAACAGACCCTTGGCCACCCCCATTAGTCCCCCGGCCTGAAGCATTGGAAAATACACATTTCGGGGCCACCGCTTCGGAAGGATGACGCAGGTAATCCCCTTACCTCTGGGAGCCCCCCGGCCGCAACACGACCCCGGAGCGGCGGATGCCGAGCTCCTCCCTCTGCCGCCCCGCGGCCGCGCTGTGCCACGAGAAACACACGGGGGCCGAGACACCAGGGACGCCCACGCAGGCACTGGCAGCCACGAGCGAACGATAAGAGATTTCCTCCACGCGGTGCACTCCAAGCAATCCAACCGCCGCTCCTGCCTCCCAGCCGGACACTGGTGGCTGCTCTCTGGGAGCACACCGGCAAACGATCGGCCCTGCCCCCGAGTGTGGGGCAGAACACCTCCGGACATCCCACTCCCCAAAGAGCTTCCTCCAAGCAGAGTGCACTGGCACTTCAAAGGTCCAAATTCCAGCATTTGGGACCCTTTGTCACTGTGATGCAGCAAGCAGATGCGTCTCTGGGAACGATTCAGCGCCAAAATCGTACTCCATAAGCACTGCATGGGATCTCTTCTGCATTTCTGGCTGAAAACCGGCCCAGGACCAGAAGAAGGCTGCCTTTGCCCACCCGAGCCAGATCCACTGTCAACTCACATTTCCGGACAGATGTTTCTGCCAAACTATTTGGCTCTCGGCTGCGGGAGGCGGGACACACATCAGCAGCAAACACCCCAAAAGCCAGAGCTGCGCACGGGAGAGGCTGGCCGGGAGAGCGGCTCCCTGGTTCCGGGTGACCCCCGGCTCGGCGGCGCTTCTCGTGCCGACCCAGAAACGCGCAGCACCGCCGTGCCCGCCTCAATGCCCCTCAATGCTCCCCGGCCACCCGCTGTCGACGGACTCCAGCCCTGCTGGAGTCTCCGCTCCCTCCCTCCCTCCCGGGCACGTGCGGAGCAGCCGGGCTGATTGTTCCCCAGGGAAGTGAGGAGATGCCGACGAGCCCCCGCACGGCACGGGCACCGAGCGCTGCTCAGCCAGCCCGGCCACGTTCGGGAGCCGAGGCCCAGCCCACCCCGGCAGCCCCCGGAGCCGTCCCACCGGAGCCACGCTCACCTGCGGGTACGGCCGCGCCCGGGGCTCCTCTGCGAGGGCCGGGGCTGCCCGCGGGGAGAGGGTCCCGTGGTCGCTCCCCCCCAGCCCCCACCGATGGGCGGGGGCTGCGGGAGGGATCTTTGCTGTTCCTTTTGGGGGTAGGGTTTGGGGGGCTGCGCGCACCCTGCCCTGGTCACAGCCCCACCCCAACTCTCCCGGAGACCCCTGAGGCACCGTAAGGGTTCAACGCTTACATTTGCTCTTTTCTTTTTTCTCACCTGCCCAAACTTGCCAGGTCCATGCAAAATCGTCTTCCTCTCACTCCTACTAAAGGATGCTCCTTCCAAGCCACGCATTTAGGAGTGCAGGAGACACACAAATCCTTTTGGGGGATCTGGAACAAGACATACACCCCTGGCAGGGGTAACTGTAGGATGTAAAAGGATGGGAAAGCTTCTTTCCTTTCAGAATGTCAATGAATATCTCCACAACCAGGGACCTGGGCAACAGTGCCAGCTCACTGCACTGTGCTGTACCCCCTGCATCCCCTTCCTCAGCTTCACATGGATTTGTGCCTCCTCTGAAGGCAGCAATCGTCTAGAAAGGAACTTGGGAATCTTCTTTAGCTTCTTTGGCTTCTGGCTTGTTTTCCCCAGCATGGCAGCAGTATCTCTGAGGTGGCTGAAAAGAAGAACAAAAGAAACACCCCCAAAAAATCAATTTAAATTTTAAATTTAAAAGAAATATTAACCATATTCTCAGGCCTTTAATTCCCTGCTGCTAAGAAAGCCCAGTGAATTCCCTTAAAGAAGGGTGTCCGACAGGAACAGGGAGTGTCTGCTGGATTCCCTGACCCTGCTCTCCCCGCTAGGGCTGTTCACTCCCTGGCACAGACCTCTTTGTTTCAATAGCATGACTATGTTTTAATTATTACCACAACAGCAAAACATCAGCTTTTGAGTTTTTTTCCCATAAGAGTTTTCTGTAAAAAAAAGGTTAAACCAATACCTTTTTTCCTCTGAGGCAATGCAGTGGCAGAAGGACCAGCACATTCCCTTCTCTCTTACTTGCCCAGGGAGCTCCACACACCTGCTGGGGCTGGGGCAGCACCTGCAAAGGATCTGATTCCATTAGCTCACTGAGATGAATTGAGCACTAATTACTTGGATTTTGTCCGTGCACAGACAGTCCAGCTAGAAGTGACAGGGAGCACAGGACACCCCTGTTCACCTGACCAAACAGCTGCCCCAGAGGAGCCATAGGTAGGGACACCCCGGGACATAGTTTGGGGGGGGGCACAACTAAGGGGACACACACATTCCTTCAGCTCCACTCCACCACATCACCGACACTGTTCTGGCCAACTCCAATCCAACAGAAACACATGGAGCAGCCAGTTTTGCAGCACTCATTTTTTTCCTTTAGGGGAAGAAAAGGAGGCACAGACAAGGCAAAAGATCACACAATCAAGTTATAAAATGAAACACACCTATTTTATTCCAGCGTCCCCATCCATCCTCATATGTGGAGCATGCATGTCTGGCCAGAGGCTGCCAGAAGGATGACAAAGGCAAAGAACCACGATTCCAATGGAAACAGCCATTTGTACCATAATCAGATGCAGAGAGAAAGCTAATTATTTCTGCTGGACGCTGGCAGGGCTCAGGTCCTGAGGGGTTCTGCCAACCTGAGCCCACCTGGGCTCCTATTAAGGCTTCACCGGTGAGGTTCAATGCTACCAGTGCCTGTACATACAGCAACACTGCTAAACACTGATTACAAACTCCATACGCACAACTATTCCACAGATCACACCATGACAGAGAAACAATTCAACATCAGGGCCATCAGGCAACCTGGGTGGGAAAAACACTTCCGAAGGGATAAGCAGCTGTAACAGCATTTATTGCCACATCGCCACACTCACTGTAAAATAAAAACCTTGCTCCCTGCCTCTGCAAATGTTTTAAGAGTGATAAAATAAATCAGCAGCAAAAACTGTTGGATGAAACTGGTGGGCACCTGGGGGCTACAGGCACCCCGATCCTGTGGGGATACCTGTGGAGGGACTCCTCCAGGGAGTAGGAAAGCCCCAGCACCATGGCAGAGGTATTTTAAAGCAGACATCAAATCTGTATCTGGATGGACAGGAAGAGACTTGCTCCTCCAGCTGTCCAGGGAAGAACAGGAGAGACCACCAAGACCGGGCTGCAAACAGCCACCCTTCCCAAGTCTACAACCCTCACAAAACATATACATACATCTATTATTGCCAACAAAGAGTTTGAAGACCACCTCACACCACAGATAAGGCGAGTGAATTTGCAGGGCTTGGTCTCTGTTTTATATGTGGAAGGGAAGATCTGGCTTCTAAGAGAAGGGAGAAGGACAGACCTGGGTACAAGGTGCCTGAGGTATGGTCAGAGGAAAAAGTGCAGCAAGAAGGAGATGCAAGAAAAACAAACAAAACTGCTTGGCTCTGAACATCTCTCTCGTATGAAAATGATTGTCAAAGGAGTCACTAGTGAAAATAAGGTAAGAAAATATGTTCACTATAGAGGTACCTTTCTAGTTCTTTAAACAACAGAACGCTAACCCGAGGTCCGTCCAATGCTTTCAGTTCACCACAGGAATTCTCTTTGGCAAACCTGAGCTGCTCATCCCACCACACACCTCCAGGGACATGCCCAGCTTGTGCGGTTAAGAGAAGACCTCGAGCCCGACACGGCCACCTGGGAGCTTCCCCGTGTTCATCTGCAGAGGGAGACATGGGTCTCTCACGGGGTCAGTCCCAGAAGCTCCCCGGTGCCCGGTCTCTCCAGCGCCGGCATCCCCGTTGTGGCACTACCCAAAGCGGAACTTCAGCCGGTACTTCACAGGGCTGGGGTTCTTCCGAGGTGGGGATGGGGCAACCTTGGGCTTTGGCGGAGGGGCCTTCTTCTCGGGGAGAGCAACGGTGAAGGCGAGCTCAGGGGGCTGCGGTTGCCAGAAGCGGGGTAGGAAGTGTGTGGAGACATGCTGGGGCCGGGCACGGGGGCTGCAGCCCCGCTTGGCTTTGCCCCGCTTGTTGAGGGCCACGTACCACTGGCGCCCCGAGCGAGGGCTGCGATGCACGGCTGAGGCGTAGGTGTTGTAGCTGTTCTCCTGGAAGCGCTCTCGAAAATGGCAGTCCACTGTGAAGCGGGCCTGCAGGGACAGAGGGGACACTGCTCGCAAAGGCCAGGTGGTACCTGTCCCCCATCCCCAATGCTTGCTTGTTTGGCTGTCTCCCAAAACCAGGCTCTAAGGAGTGGGTGGAAACACGAGGCACCAACACTGAAGGTGCCAAGCACCCGACTGTTTGGAAAACCCTCAATGCAGATACTTCAGTAGCTGCTTGCCACCCAGGTTTGGGCTTTCCTGGGGAAAAAAAAAGGCTTGTGCAGCCTTCAGTAGTGCCCTTCCCTCCTGTCCCCTTCTGCCCCAGCAGTGCCCCTCTCTTCAAAAAAAGCACTCCAAAACAAAAGAGCAGAGCCTAGCACTCCACCTATGGGCCCATGGCCCTGGGACCCCTGGCTATAACTTCTGGCAGCCCCTCCCAAATCTGCCACACTTTAACCTGATGGTGGGCATGGTATCTGGTGCCCTAAGAGCTTCCCCAGCTCAATTTCACAGCAACACCTTTAAACCACTGACATGGAGGAGATGCTGAGCTCTCCAACTTTGAAACCAGCAACTGAGAACAAGACCCAACCCCCAACAGGGTTTGTAACCACAAGAAAAGTGTTTGAAAGCCCAAATTTAATGAAAGAAGTTAAGCTTCACTGCACAAATGACAGAGCCCCATAACCTGCCATGCACATTTTGCCTCACAGCACTTGGAATTAGGTCTTCTTTAGCTTACTGCTTCTGAGGGATGTCGTCTCCATGACTCATTTTTGCTCTCCCTTTGTTTCATACACCTTCCTTGTTGTTTTCACCACACACAGGCCTTCACCTTCCCGAGCAAGGCTTTGCTGACCCTTGGTGCTCCCTGAAGCCCCAATGCGCACAGCAGTGCTCAGACAGGATGTCCCATGTGCAGAGGGGCCATGTTCCCTGCCCTACCCTGGGAAGTGCATCAATAGCTGCCTCACTATGTCCTGTCAGACTTCCCCACATCCCGGCCTCTCAGCTCATCACTGCACCGCTCCAGTCTGAAAAAGCCATTTTTTTCCTGCATAGGGCAGGTGGAGCAGCCACAGCACATGGCTGGCATTGGATTTGCTCTGCAGAGCTCCAGAGACAATCACCAAGAGCAGTCCTGAAGTCAATTAAATTTCAAAATCCAGCTGAGCAGGAATTTGCCCCCAGTGAGGAATGCAGCTTTGTTGCAACTCCTGGAAAAGGAGAATTACCTGGGCAAATCTGTCCCCTGGGGTCCGTGCTGGACAAGCACAACACCCCTCCCACCCGCTCCGTGCTAAAAATGGACAAACAGGAGAGCAAGGATTCATCAACGAGGAAAAAGCCATCTGTGCACGCAACTGATAATTGCCGGGATAACTGTCATTTTCTGAAGCTGGTGCCTCTAAAAATGAACCACTCATTTCATTTAATTAAGCTGGCATAAAAAAGAAGAAAAGAAAGAGGAGGAGAGCATCTTTAAACATCAAGCTGGGATGGACCTGAGCCCAAGAGTGAGTTTTGAAGGAGCCCAAATTCCTGCAAGAATGACTTCTGCCTGTGGTTCGGCACCAAGTCCCCGGCCTGACTCCCATATCAAAGTGCTGCCCTGAGTGACGGGCACAGGACATGCTTTGTACTGCTCAGAACTCATTAGGCTATGAAATAACTTCAATCCTGGCAGCGCAGGAAAGAACAACAGATGCCGGGTTTGCATTATTGGCATTGTTTAGTCCAGCAATCTTTAGACATTTGGGTCAAGTTTCTACAAATTAGCAGCTTTCACCCGAACAGGGCATCATGTGTCCTCACCCCTGCCCTGGCCCTCCTGACTAGAGGTCCCTCTCTGGCCCTGCCTTTGGTGTGTCAACAATTAACCATGCACCAACCAGGCTTGACTTAATTTCTGCCTGTGCCAGGGCATAAATCAAGGCTTCAGCTCAGCTAAGAGGCCCATTGTACACCAGAAGGGAAGGCTCTGGAGGGTGGGGCAATCATGCTCTGCCTGTTTTCCTCTCTTTCCATCCTTTCCCTCTCCTCCTGCTCTGCCCCTCTGCTCTCACCTCATGTTTTCCTTCATGAAACCATTCCCCTTTGCCCCTAGATACCATTCATGCTCCTACTTTATTTTTTAAAATAAGCAAGCACATGCTCATCCTTTAAGCATCAATAGGCTTCAGGAGCAACACTCCAAAAAGACTTAAAGGGAGAGAGAGGCGAGTTCATAAATCTCACTGGAAGTGATCTGCGGTCTCAGGCAGTGCAAGTACATCCGTGACATTGGCTCTGGGACCAGGAGGTTTTTTCTGGAACTGCAGAGTGGGCAACCACCTTTTCACTTTTCCCCAGGCATCAGCCCTGACTGGGCTTCTCTGGGAGCCATCCTCAGGGACGAGGTGCTGCCTTAAGAATGCTGTTCTTGGGGAGGTGTATCTATGTACACTTTTCCAAGGCACTGACTTTGTGTAAGCACAGGAGTTCACTGTGTTTGTTTAAATGAACTCTGGAACTGACAACAAGAAACAGGGAAGCAACATCCTGAGCTTGAAACAAGCAGTGAAATCAACTTATGGATTCATCTGACACAGAAAGCTGGAAAAAACATAATGAGACCTGCAGGAAACCTCAGCCTTCAGGAAAACATCCTGCAAAGAAAAGTTACCAGGACTTTTCCACTCCAGCTGTAGCATAGCTGCATAGTCTGGGCCTCACCTGCCCAAGCCTCTCCAGGGTTCTCTATCTCCAAGGGCAAAGCCAGCCCGAGCCCCAGGGCTGCCGGCGCCACACGTGCTGCTCGCCGGGAGACATTTGGCTAAATCCTTCTGTGCGATCTGCTGCAGAAGTGGCTAAAAATAACCCAGCCGTGCTCAAAGAACAGGCTCTGCTGATGCAAATACCCTACTGCACACAAAAAGGCCCACTTTGCACGGTTAAATGCACTAAGTAGGAAGGTGGGCTGGGGAGCTTCATCTCCACCTGTCCCCTCTCTGTCTGTGTGGCACTGGCGCCGCCGGTGCGGAGCCAGCCCGACAGCCCAAGGGGGCTGTCATGCCAGGGCCCTGCCTGGGACTGTCGCTGTGCCGACATGTGGAGGTCTCGCAAAGCCTTAATAAACAACACATACTGATAAGGTGGGGGGGCGGTTTACTTACACTTGCATGGAGTTTTCCTTTTTTTGACATCGCTAAAAATTTGTTGCTGAAAACTCCTCGTATTCCTACAATCCCCTGAGACACAGCAAATATTTCCAAAATACCTAGGATGACAGAAATCCCAAAATAAATCACAGTTCTTTTCACATCAGTGTGACAGAGAAAAAATGAATACAACTCAGTCTGATAGATTTGCATTTCCTCTCCCACGTCCCTGCTCCTCATCTGCCTGGCTCCACCCAGCTCCTGCTCTATCCCTCTGCCTCACAGAGCGGCCTCTATCCACCCTGGGATGGATACAGGGTAGTGGCTGGGACTCAGTTATTTTTTTTAAGTTCCATTTTGGGCACAATTCCTGGCTGGGCTGTGGTAGAACAGGTTAACCCCTGGGGAAACTCCTCCCAAGGGTGCAAAAGTCCCCTGTACCTATACCAACCTGCTGGGATCAGAGTTGCCCATCCTCATCCCACAGACACAGAACTCAGCAAGTCAGTGTCACACGAGCCAGCTGGGACTGGAAGTACTGCTAATGCTCCCTCACACCCCGTCCTCTCCACAGGGCTTGGTAGATGTGTCACTGTGCAACCCAGCCATAGGAAAAATGGGAGTTTTCTGAGCATGATGGGGGTTCTGGCCCCTGACGGGACACGTAGGACCTGCAACTCATCTGACAGAAAAACTGCAACCTCCGAGCATCCATCAGCAACAGCACCCACACGTCATCTCCCCAAGTGGTGTGGGGTAACTCGATCAGAGAGCCAGGCATCCCCCCAATCCCTGCCAACTGGGGAGCAGCACTGTGTCCCCAGCATACCCTTTGCACCCTGGGGAACTGGCATTGCTGCCCAGCTGCAGCCCCAGGGGCTCTGCGGCCAGGCCCCAGAGGAAGGAGCCGGCAGAGCATCTCGCCTGGCCCGGGATTAACATGCCAGGAGCAAACACAAAGCCATGTTAAATCCCCCAAGGCTGGGTATCAAATCACCACTTCCCATGTTTATTTTAAGGGGGAAGCACATCACCCTGAGGCACCCAAGTCCCAGCACCAAGGGCCTAGGGGGCACTTTGAGGGGGGTTATGGGCTGCCACGCCCCTCATCCCATGTGCCATAGGCCACAAGCCATGAGGGTCTGCAGCCCCGCTGCAGCAAGGCGACTGTCTTGTCAAATACTTGGTTCTTCTCAAGGGCACCCCAAAACCTCCTGCCTTTTGCGGGGTGGCCCTGCTGCCGTGGCCAACTTATTGGGGTTACCCAGGGTGAAGCCCTGTTTCCTAGGGGCCAAACCTGGGGTTTCCCTGCCAAAAGCCAACTCCTTCCTCCTGAGGGCCTCCTCAACACAGCACCCCAGCACAGGCCCTCCTCACTAGTGCATGTCCCCAGCCAGGGCTGGCTCTGCTCCGAGTTGCAGAGCTGGTGTCACTGTGGCCTTTCTGGGGGGGATATCTCAGGTTAGGGAGGAAGGAACTGCACATAATTCAGGTCTCTGCAGGACAGCTGTAGCACCAAACGTCTGCCAGCCCTTTTAAACCCGTGTCTTCCAAAACAGCCGTGGCATGGGTGCCCTGTTTTCCTATCCATCCTCTAAACCCCTCTAGGCCACATGCTTGCTGTGCCCATGAAGCCTTGAGCAGAACTCCTGGGTTTCCAGCATTCCTGCCCAGGGGTTGTTCTCCCTTGTGGGGTCAAGGCACAGTCTGGGCCCCAAATTCTTTGGTCCTGGGCAGATGTGGCGGCTACTCGGTGAACGCTTCCCAACAGCTGAGCCATGCATGCTGCCAGGGTCACCTCGGGCCCAAGCCCTTGGGCTCTTGAAGTGATTTTTCATCCCCACCTGCCATTTCATTCCCTCTAGCAGGATATCATGGCAACTCCGACCAGAGGATAAGCCATGAGTTAGCACAGCTTTCTCTCAGGGGAACGTCAGCCTCAGTCCTATTTTTAAACTGAATATATCCTATCACTGTGCTGGGAGAATGAGAATGCAGAGAGAGGGATGGAAAAGTCCCACAGGGAAAGGACCAAAAAGGGGCAGCATCTTCTTTCCCAGGTGCCTGGCAAGGGGCAATGGTGGGAGTGCAGACATCATGCTCTCACACCATCCCCACGGACTCACTTCCTTGGGCCGGGCAAACTCCCAGGTGGCACTGTCCAGAGGAAGACAGGCACCTCTCCCGGAGCCTGCAGAACACAGCCCCCCTCACCCCCCCGCACCCCAAATGCCCCTTCCTGGGCCTGCCAGGGCTGCAGCTCATCCCAGGTGAGGGTGACAGGAGCTAGGGGCTCTGTCACCCCTCGCGGGGGTGGGAAGACCGCAAGGATAGGGATGCTCAGCCCCCCTACCCCGACCCGGGCGCACCAGCCCCCCAGACCTCCCGTTCCCCACTCACTGAGCGGACTCGCGTCGTGGGCGCCGTCCACGCGGCCGTCGGGGTGCAGCTGGAGGTGGAAGCCGATGCCCCCCCGGCAGTACAGCCGGCCCCGCCGCCGATCCGGGCGGCTCCGCGGGAAGCGGCTCGGCCCCGCCGCCGCCGGGGAGGAGGAAGAGGAGGAGGAAGACGCGGGGGCGTTACGGCCCCTCTGCGCCCCGCCGGGCACCTGCTCTCGCCGGGCGCGGGCGGGCAGGGCGAGGAGGAGGAGGAGGAGGAGGAAGGACGGACTCATGCTGCCGGCGGGCGGGAGGAGGGAGGGAGGGCGCCGCATCCCGCTCTGCTCCGAGCCCTGGAGCGGGGGACCGAGCACGGGGGGGAGCCGGGCCGCCCCTCCCCGCTATTTATAACCGGGTGGCGGCCCCGCACCTGTGCCCGNCCCTCCTGGGGTTCGGGGGGTGACACGGCAGCTGCACGCCCAGCTCTGCCTCGGGCAGGGGGCTCGGGACAACCCCCCGAACCTCAAAGCTGCTGTCCCTCACTCACGGGGCCAGGCTTGGCCCCGAGAGCAGCACTTGGGGATAACGGAGGGTCTCCATCACGAACCCCCAATGGCATATCACCACCTGCAGGAAAGTGGTGGCCCTTGTCGGTCCACAACATCCTCCTTGGTTCCTGAGCAGGGGGTACACGGCCCCCAGCCTCCCGCCACTGTCAGGGTGACCCGCACACCTGCCAGGTGCCCCCCAGCGCCAGCGGCCGCGTTCCTTCCCAAACACAAAGACAACGACCGAGCAGCACCGCGGCGCAGGAGGAGACCCCGCAGCAACAGTCCATCCAGCCCCCTGGCACAACTCCACATGGATTATGCTTTTCTCAGCTCCTATGGCCGCTCCAGACCCTCAAAGCCACTGAGGAAACCTCACTTCTACAGAAGCCAACGCGGGCCAAACGCAGACCCAACTCCGCCCCTCTGTGCCCTCGGTGCTCCTGCCAACCGGTGTTGTCCTCTAAATCCCACCTAGGAACCGCCCCTCAGCCATCCCAGGGGTGCTTCTGGCTGGCGGGCTCATCCAGGCCACGCGCCCAGGGATCGGATTCGGCAGGAAGGAGGCAGAGCCGGTGGCACGTCGGAGGGTGACCTTCGCCTTCCAAGGAAGCTGAAGGTCAGGGGCACAGAGAGGGACACACACTTAAGGAGCTGTATCCAGCCTGGTTGACACCTGGCACAGCCTGGTGTGAGCAGATGATCTCACAGCGTTGCTGCAATTTCAAACCATTTCTCACACATATATATCCACAGAGCTATATGCACACGTGTTATATATAGACATGTATACATAGACAGCACTATATATAGATGCACATACCTGAAGGAAGGTCAGGGCACTCAAATCTTGTTTACTTCTCTCAGCTGTAGTGATTAGCCTGGCAAAATCCATGACTTCCACTTACCCACCTCCTCTTGAATTACACACGCATGCTAATTCCAAATACGGATCCATGAGGAGGATGAGGACCTGCAGGACTTCTTAACCTCTCGAGTGGTGTTTGCACAAGACTTTCTGTATCAGCACAGTTGAGGGAGGCATGGCCACCTTGCTCCAGGAGGATTTCCTCTTGAGCATCTTGGTGTAAAGGCTGCAGCTGGTACAGGATCATGGCAGCAAAATCCTTGTTCTCCATCTGGGTCACCAGACCAGAAACCACTTCTGACACTGACAGTTAAAGGTGAATGCAAAAAAGTTTACAGTCACCATCCTGGGGGTTACCAGACACAGCAGCAGCCCAGGAGCAGAAAGGAGGCATCTGCAATGCCCGAGCCAGAGATACTCACCATTAGAAAAGATTCTGTGCCCAGAGGTTCACCAGCCAAGTCCAACCTCCCGAACTTTGACCCTACTGTCCACCCTCACGGTTTCCAAAAGCAGTTCTGGTGCCACCCTGCTTCTGCTCCCCAGGAACAGCATTAATGTCACTTGTTGGAATTATTATCATCATTGTTATAATTTGCAGTGTGGCCCACCCTGGCTGCCAGGCATCCTCTGCTCACTCACACTTCTGTTTTTCTCCTCCAGTGAAGAATTCCCAGAAAACTCAAACTCCTGAGGGGTGTGGCCACCAAGAAGGCAACACCAGCCAAGTGGGCTTGCGCAGGCTGGTGTCCAAGACCTGTTTTTGGAGGGAACCCCACTGCAGTGCAAGTACCTGACCCTTTCTGGGGGGCACAGTGAGGCAGCAGAGCCCATGGGTCACTCATTCCCCGTACTCCTTTTTTCTGTGTTGTGGAATGGGACAATTGCAGGATAGCATCCCCCTTCTCTGGGGACTCCCTTGTCCCCATCAGAGCAATACCTAACCACCTTCACCATGGAGAAATGATTCACACAAGTCCCTATGGCACGTGATGTGTTTTTATCTTTACCATGAAACTCTAAGAACTCGCAAGCAGTGCTTTGGGCATGATCTGAATGGTTTTGGGTGCTTTCTAGTTCACCTGTGTAACACATCAGTTTTAAATACTCCAGGTGCTCCTGTAGCACAACTCAAAAAAGCCTCGAAAAATACCAACATAAAAACAAACTAAAGACAAGGTTTAAATCTAAATAAATAGGTTGACATAATAGTGAATTTCCTGGATAAATTGTGTGTAATTGCCTTTGGCAGTAGCAACCGTCACACACACACCAGCAGCTATGGAAGCCTAATGCTGATGTTATGTTATTTAAATTATTCAGGGCTCAGTTGCAGAGAAAACTCAGCAAATGGAGAAGATAAGCTGGGTTTCAAGTGTAAAATTCCCCATCTGAAGATGAGAAAGACTCTTCTGAGCCTGTTTTATCTGCTGCAGAGCACTGGACCTGTAAGTCGCATGACAGGAGCACTCACCCCTCCCAACATCAGCCTGGTGCTATTTAATTACTACTTAAAAATAAGCAAAGAAAAGCTTGAGGAGACATGAGACCAGTGAGCAGAGCCTGGGGAAAAAAATCTTTGTAATGAGGATGTGCCTCAAGGAGACTCACCACAGTCAAATGGAGGTAACTGGTCCCCAGGTCACCCTGCAAGTCCCTCTGGAAGTGCCCCTACTCCCAAAAGAATGAGAACTGTAGCTGCTTGAGGAGCTTTGCAAAAACCAAACATTCTACCAGGAGAATGTGCATTAGAACAGGTTAATTTAATTAAGATGATTGTCCTCATCTTATTTAATTAAGATGATTATTACCTTCAGATGCTGTGGGGAGCACAGGTGCAAGTGGTTAACATGCCCCCATGGGCACGAATGTCACCGAGATCACTCAGAAGACACCTCACAAGCCTCGATAAGGAAATAAGTTCTAGCAAGTGAAAAGCAATATCTCTTTGAATAAAGCTCAGAGCATGCCAGGCATTTTCCAGCATTCTACAGGACAGCACTGTATCTCACAGAAACTTCCTCCCTGTGTTTTGGTTTTTGTGCGTATTTGTTTTAAAGCCACCCTCAACACGTTCTGTACTGGATCAGTTCTTTCCCCACTCCAAATCAGACCTTAGCAGCAGGGAAAGTAGAGAAGAAATACTGTACAGCTCATATGATTTTTAAAACAAAAGGGAACTATTTCAGCCTTTCCTAGACATCCACAGTTAAACAGTGCATTTTCAAGAGCTGGGTATTGCAATGAAATCCTAATAGCTGATTTTCTAATTTTAACCAATTAGAGGTTAACTAGAGATAGCCTTCATACAAAGAGGAGCTCAGCCTTCTCACAACAATGGCAGCAAACAGTGCCAGCAGCCAGGCAGCAGATCTCCATCTGTCCAGCACACTGCTCAGCATCTTCACGCACAGCAGAAAACTCAACACAAAGATTTTGGGATGGCCTCTGCAGGGTCACTGTGGGGATGCTCAGAGGTTGAATTGCAAAAGCCTTGCTTGTACACCTCTCTCCAGGCCTAAGGAAAGGAATCTATGTGAAATTCTGTACAGCCCCTGCCCATGCTGACGAGGAGTTCAGGTGCCTGTGTCCAACTGCCTGGTGCTAATCCATGCCCAAACCTGCTGTCATGTGGAGCCAGAGGCACAGCTCCTGCTGGCTCTGGCAGGACAGGATCAGGCCCCGAGGCAGGCAGCTACCCCCAGCTCCACTCCAAATCTGCACAGGGTGTGGGTCTGCTGCCTGTGGCTGCCCGACTACTGCACCTTCGAACAGAAACCTCTGTGGGTGCAAAGCTGCCTTCTGCTCCCCAGGAACAGCATTAATGTCAAGATTTGTTGGAATTATGATAATTGTTACAATTTGCAGTGTGGCCCAGCTACAGGTAAGATGGAGCAGTCTCACTTCAAATGCTGCAAGGCACAGGGAAGGGACTCCTCAAATCTGAAGGCTGCTTGTCCTTATTCCCAGCTCCTACTTACTGTTCATTTGCAGTACACTGAAGATGCCCCTTGTGGGTGGGTTTTGGAGGCAGATGAGTCTGTGGGCTCTGGCACAGGCTTACAGAGGCAGCTCTGTCCCAGAGAAATGCCTGTGATGCCCCAGCACAGAATTTTCTGGGCTGTGATGCTGGGTGAGGAACATGCATGGGGAAAAGCCAGCTGGTGCCACAGCCCAGCCAGCTTCTGTGCTTTTCAGAGACACAGCACCTTATCAACCACAGACAAGGAAAGACATTTAAAGGTAAAAAAAAAAAAAAAAAAAAA
>VWYP01022526.1:68010-90921 GCA_013400435.1 Pycnonotus jocosus
GGTGGGAAATGCGGGGCGCGTTCCCCCATCAACCCTCTGCCGGGGCAGCGGGCGTATTTGGGGCCGCGGCTCCGCTTCGGCCCTGCAGGGGTGCGGGGCGGGGAGTGGGGGTGCCCGACGGCCGCTCCGCCCGGCGCCGGGATCCCGGCGGTGGCTTCCCGTCCTGTCCTCGCACCTGCCAGGTAGGAGTAATCGGACACGCAGAGAAAAACCTCGGCGAGACGGAGCCCAGTGGGGATGCCCGTGCCCAGCTCCGCAGAGCGGCCCTCCCGCGCTGCCGGCGCCCGGCGAAGGCCCGGCGTGCGGAGGAGCGGCACCAGGCAGCCCCGCGCTCCCCGCCGGAGCCGGGTCCCCGCAGGAGCGGGATGGGGGACAGCTCCGGCCGGAGCCGCCCGCCCATTCCTAGCCATTCCGGGGCGGGGGCGGCCATGGGCTCTCCCCCTGCACACGCGAGGCTCCCGCATTCACCGACACGCGCGCAGCTTCAGGGAACAGAGACGCGCAGATGCTCTGTGCCGAAATAAGGGGTTCACCGCGTGGAAAAGTGTTTACCAGTCCCTTCCTGATCGTCGTCATTTCAGATACAAACCAGATTTTTTAAAAAGAACAATTAAAAATAGAATTTGAAACCCTTTAAACTAAAAAAAAAAAAAAAAAATAAAAAAAGAGAGAGAGAGACAAAGCGTTTTCCAGGGGCAAACGGAACGGGGTTTGCAGAGAGTGGGCTGATGTTTGGATTTCAAATTCACTTATCCGCCACACAATTACGATCTTCCTTGCATTAGGATTAAAGGATGCATATAATATGCTTTCAACATTTATCTTATTAATTCGACAAAACGCACTGTCTCCTACAACGGAGATTCTCATAACATTAAAAATATGTGAGTCTGTAAAAATTTGGATGTCAATTTCTGCTTCAGATGTGGTGGGGTTTTTTTTGTCCTATTCCTTTTCTTTTTCCTTTTTTCCCCCGCGTTGCTGCAGCTCTCACTGTAAGATATAAATTGTCCGAATGACTGTCATTAGTGGGGGGAAAGAAAACCTACGCGCTAATTTCATTCGCGAAAATTTGAAGGGACACCACGGCACATAAACGATCTCGAAATCGCTTCGGCATGATCTAAACTACCGAAAATTCCCTGGGACTGGAAAGGACCGCAACGGAATTTCTGAGCTTTTATCCAGCCTCTGATGCCAATCTAAAAGTGGATCCCAGGGAATAGCGTCCCTCGACCCGCAGAACGGCACTGGGACGGACGCGGGCTCTTTCTTTTGGAGTTTTTGCTGGGGCGTGCCCCCACCGGCAGCGCCCATCGCAAACCCCGCAAAGTCCGGCGCCCTGCAGAGCTCGGTGCCGGCGGCGCTCTCCCGGCCTTGTGGAAATGCCTCACCGGGAATTCATGGGGACACGAGACAGGTGCGCCGGGCCTGATCCGGCCCGCGCCGCGCTGCCAGCAAGCCCGGTGTCACCCTACGCGGCCGTGCGATCGCTGCCCGCCGCCTCTCGGCTGCCGCATGGTTGTTTCTCCGTACATCCGTGTATTTTCTACTCCTTTATTTTTCCAGAAAATCTCTTGCGGAGCGCAAGGGGCAACCCGGGCTGAGGACTTCCGACCGTTTTCCCTGAGACCCCCGCAGACAGCAAACCTCCACCACTCCCTGCCCTCGAAAAGCACAGCTCCTGCTCTGCCGAGCCCCTCTCGACGGCATCGGCGCGGCACAACCAATTTCCCGGCAAGGAGAAGCCCCAGGAGCAGCGGAAAAGCCTGAGATCTGAGCTCAGAAGGGGCTGGGCTGGCGAGCCAAATTCCCAGAGAAGCCAGCCCTGACAGGCATCGAGGCCCGGAGGGGCGGCCCAGGGTCCGCTGCTCCCTGGCTGGGACCTGGCGGGGATTCAAGTGGCTGCAGGGGCCAAAAGGCTGGCTGAGCGGGGATGCCTGGATGCTTGGACACCGTTATCACCCACCACCTTGATAATCGTCTTCTGCCCGCAATGAGTTATTGTGGGGATGGCTGCAAGGGACAGAGCACCTGCTCCCGGGAGTGTAAGTCTTCTCTTTCCTCCCTGACCTTCACGCGGGAAGGGGAGGGGAGAGGGACCAGGAAAGACTGCTCAACCTGTGCTCAGAAACACTGCTGCATCCTTTGGGAGACACTGCCTGAGTCGTGTCATGTGCCAGGCCTACAGGTGCATGGTTACTTCTATGAGGAGACACATACACAGCCGAGAGTCAGCTCCCAGGTGACTGCAATAAAGTCACTTGTAAAATAAAATCACCGGGAGAACACACAACTTTCCAGAAGCACAAGAGCCCAGCCACACTCACTCCTGTGGGGCCAGAGCACCGTGGGGAGAGGGCATGAAGGAATGCTCAAAACTGCCTTGCTACCCTCTGCCTGCTGCTGCCAGGGGCAGGGCCAGCTGTGGTCCCTGGGAGGTGCACACCAGGTGGAAAGCCACTCAAACCGAAATGTGGAGCCACAAGCTTTCCTGGTGCCTGGAGAAATGCAGACAGAGAGACAAGAGGCAGGCAGGCCTCTGTAGTGGAAATAAATTGGGGCCTCAGCTGAATGACTGAAATCATCCTTTCTGCTTGTCACTAGGCTCGTGGATGGTGCCTTTCCTGGGGAAGCCGTGCTGGGGTGCCAGAGACATCCCATCACACCACAGACACGGCGCACAGAGGAGCGGTGCTTCTCCCACTGCTAATTCTACCGAGCAGCATAGGCAACCCACTGGGAGTCCTCAGACCCACAACCAGATGAATGTTTGCCTACCTCCTGGTTCTTGCCAGGGCTGAGGCACACCAGCAATGTTCTGTCTTGTTCCCAGCCCAGCTCCAAACACCCCTGTGGTGCCTGTCCCTTCCTATTATCTCTGACCCCTCAGCCCCACTTCAGCAATGCTGGACTCCCAACTCAAGTCACCACCATTCCACAAAACCACAAATCCCTAAAAAGGGCCAGATACCAGCTTTAGCTGTGCTTCACTCCAAGGAACAAATGCTCCTGCTCCCCAGGAAGGAACCTGACATACCTTCCCTACCTGCTTTCTCATGGTTCAGCCATACTGTAGGCACCTTGGTTCTTTCCTCATCCCTGATGGTGCCTGAACTTCCCCTCTACTTTCTTCTGAGCAAACATAGAGTCTGAAATATTAATTAGAAATATCAATTTGCATATTCACCAAAGGGTCACCGTTTTTTTATTACTGACCAAAACCTAGACCACCAAACATAATACAGGTGGCTAGTTAAGTGGTTCATACATAACCCACTATCACTGCTGACTTTCTGTCTCAAACTTATTTTTCTCAGGCTTTCTGCTTCTCCTCCTTACTTGGCCTGACAGCAGCATCAAGGTTTAGAACCTGGAAAGCTTTCACCCAGTTTCACCTTCCTTCAAACGTTTAACAGGCTGACAGAAGACATGATTGGCTGCGAAAAACAGAAAAGGGAGAGAAATGGAAGAAGGGGAATCCCTGCAGGACTAAAATCTGCCTCTGCCTCCTGTACACCCTCGGGCCTTTCTGTCCCTGTGTGCCAGAATCAATGTCCCACACTGGGGCAGAGCCCGCCCCACCACACGGCCCTGGCCATGCCTCAGTGTAAGGCCAGGCAGAAGCCATGCTGCAGCTGGAGGACAGTGTAGAGGGCACGCCCCAGAGGGACAGTCCCACAGCCCTTGGCCCAGCTGTCCAGCGTGGGGTGCATGGCATCAGGCAGTGCTGAGCTCCATCTCCTCAGGAGACCTGAGCTCAGAGCAATGGGCCAGACGTCTCTTTGGTGGCCACACGACCTCTCTGCTGTTGGGTCCATGTGGACACCACTCACAGGTCTTCACCGGCCCCTGGGTGGCCACTGAATTACACATGGCCAAGCTTTGGCAGGAGCTGACTGCCCAGCATATTCCCATCAGGTGGATAATCCTTGTGCAGGGACGGCCTCTCTTCCTGGTGCTGCCTGGGGGCTCTGAAGGTTTTGGCTTCTCCAGTGAGTGACAGTCCCTAAAGTTAGCAAAAGGTTTGCTAAACCCTGGCACAGAGGGGGTGGGGAGAGCAGTGAAAGGACAGACAGACGGGGCAGGGGGAAGGGAAAAAATAAAGATGCAGAGGATTTCAGATGCAGCTCTGCTGCAGCAACTTGACGTGGGGTCTGTGTAGGATCTTGAAACTTAAAAAGATTTATTTTCTCTAGTCATAAATCTCATCCCGTTGTTCCTCTGACCAACCAAGCATGATAAAGTCCTTTTCCATAAAGTATTCAGTATTAAAGCCACAAAGCTCACCCAATCAGTGGCCATCTGCTTCTCCCATAACTGCTGCTCCAGAAGCAGGGAAAAGCAGCCAGAAGAGAAAGGGCACCACTGTTACGGCTCTGGGACAAATGAAGAGGCACTGAATAGCAGCCGAAACCTTTGGTTTGCCTTGTATATCTGTATCTATAGAGACAGAGAAAGAAAGGAAGCATTATATTGATACAACAATTGTAAAACAAAAAAAGGAAGAGGCATCTAAAGGGCAATACAGCGGGCATCAGAGGGCCCCGCGGGGAGGGATGCTCGGAGATTCATACAGACCTTTAATTGCTTTGCAATTGAAAGATAAAGAGGCCGAGCAAAAAACCGGAGAGAGAGGCAGAGCGACCTGCGTTACACGGTGCATCGGCGCCTGAGCTCTCGCAGCCAGCGAGCCGGAGCATTGCTGATTGGAGTACGATATTCCCGGGACCGACCGACCCCCCGTTACGCTCTCCCCGGCTGCATCTCGGCCCGGCCACCCCGCACTGACCTTGGCTTCTAGCCGGCTGGGAGGGAATAACCCCCCAACGCCCCCCCGAAGCTCCCCGTGATGTAGGACACGTCCCGCAGCCGCCCTGACCTTTCAGCCTGCCCCCCCGGAGAGTGTTTGAGGGGACTCCTCTTCGCTGCACCGCCGGCTGCGCTGCTCCTGGGCGCACAGAAAAAGCCGGCAACGATGTCACCCCAAAAAAGACGCAGGGAGGCGGGAGGGTGGCGGACTGGAGAGGGGTGCAGAAGCCTGAGCGGGCTGCCGGGGCACTGGGCGGGCAGCGGCCACCCGAGAGCGGCCCCCGCCCCTTCTGCGCCGCCGCCCGCCGGACAAACAGCGGGTTAATGATCGAGTTAGGTCATTAACCGATTTACGTCCCCTGAGAGCCGAGGGGGTTCGACCCGGGACCCCACTGCACGCTCTGAGGAGGGGACATCGGCCCCAGCTCGCGGGGACACGGGCAGGGACCCACGGACACGGGCCGGGATTAGCGGCGGCGGGCCGGGATTAGCGGCCGCCCGCTCTGCTGCCGCTCTCCCGGATTACGCCGGGATTAGGAGGCGGCCCCACTCGCGCGCCGGGCGGGGTGAGGGGTAGTCCCGGAAACCCGGAGGGGTTCGGCATGCCCTGGGGGCCAGTCTCCCCCCTGACCCCCCGCCGTGCCCGGCGAATGCTGCTTCCCTCCGATGGAGGGCAGGAGAGGAAAGTCGAAACCCGGGATGCTGCCGGCGGCGAAATGCAGGTACCAGGAACCTGCCCGCAGCCATCCCAGCTCCCGGGGAGGCACTGAGCCCCCTGCTCGATCCCCCATCTTGGGACCCGGCGGGAGGCTGGAGGGCCCAGCAGGAGCCGGGGCTGGAAGCACGAGGAACCAAAAAAGAAAAAAAAAAAGAAAGAAAGAAAAAAAAGGGTGGTGGATTTTCCTTTTCAGACTCCCTGGCACGTGAGTGAAAGCAACACAAATACGATTTACGCACCGATAAAACCAGGGTCGAGGACTGGGAGACGCAGATGTGCTTCCCTCCCCCTCGCAGGTTTCGTTTCTCTCGCAGAGCACAAGCGGGACCAAACGCCACGTTGAAGGCACGAGTTGCTCCGTGGCTTTTCCCAAGCACTGTCATGTCCAGCAACCCTGTATTATGTCAAAAATCTGGCATGGCAGGCAGTGGCACATCTGCTAGGTGTGGACGACATTCATTAGCCAAGGTTCTCTGCTAAACGGCCTGCCAGAGTCTCAGCAGCGCTGCCCAATGCCAATCACTCGTCTGCTGCCAGCTCAAAGGCAATCCTGCTTCCATGCTGGCAGGAGAAAGAGGAAACAATGCATTTAGATGTTTGGGATGTGAGTGGGGTTGCACATGGGAGCAGCAAGCAGATGTAGCAGGAGAGGAGATGAAGTTGTGAAGTGTCATTCAATAATTGCAGCACAAGGGAGATGTGCTGGTGAACTGAGGTTTGGAAGGGGAAAGCGTTAACCCCTTTCCAAACCACAAGGCAGACACTGATGGACGCTTTTTGGAAAGGAAACATAATGAGGCTAATGCAGCAAATAGCCTGCTTGTGTTTATGGAGGACATACAGAACAATGCAAGGAGATTCCTGCCAGGACAGCCGGGAAAACCGTCCAGGCCAGGGGAGGGAGCTGCACTGACCTGCTCAGGATGCAGCCTAGCTCAGATGTCCTTCCCCTCTGGGGGTCTACCTGCTGCAGCCTGGAGAGCTGCCCTGCTTGTGACATAGTGGGCTCAGTGCTGGTCCTGACAGCTTGGTTCACAGCCCAAAGGGGCAGCTGCACACCCAGGGCAGGCTGGGCACTCACCACCCTGCTCTACAAGAGATGTGGAGACCAGAGGTGGAAGGCAGGAGGATCTGCTTGGCACTGCTACAAACATCATTCTCTGGGAAGAGAGGCTCCATTTTTCCTCTGCTCAGAAGCTCTGGGAAGGTACTTGCTCCTATAAAGGAATTAAAACATCTCCTTGATCAGAGATAGATGTAAGGATATTAACCTTCCCCTCTTATTAATTTAACAAATTTTCAACCATGGAATGAAGCTTGAATTTGAGCCAAAGCTCCCTGTGCTTTCCAGGGAGCCTGGGGAGGCGACCTCAAATAAATGCTCAGTGAAAGCTCCCCTCAGCCCTGTTTTCCCTTAGCTTCCACTCTGACTTCTATTTCTGTTTATGTCCATTCAGGTAGTGGTTCATAAAATGTGTGAGATGTTACCTATCTACACACACACACAGAGCTAATAATTCCTGTGACAGATAATTCCTGTGACAGCCTCAGTTTCTTAAATATTCCATTACTTTTGCTTGCACCATGAAAGACTCCTGGCAGCTTGCAGTGCCTTTCATGCTTCTTTCAGCCAGGCAGGGAATCACAGGCTTCTCCCCCAGGACTGGCCTCTCTGCAATTACCTGTGCTATTAAATCCCCATGTACACCAAGAGCCCTCCCAGGTCAGCACAACTGTTCCACGGTGGAGCCCATCTCTGACACCACACGTGCTCTTCCCACAGGCAGTGGCTTCCCCAACATCCTCTGCCTGGCCATCTGTGGCACGGCTCAGCTGTGAGCCCTTTCCTTCTGCTCTCACCTCCCCAGGAAGTCATTCTGCTCCGGCTGCATTCTGGACTGAGACTTATTCACCTTCTGTTTCTGTGCTGGGTTTGTCTCTGTTCTGGTTAGTTGGTCAGCCTCAACCAACAAATGTCTGCACATTATAAGAGATTTCCCCAATTTCCTACTTTTTGTGGTTTAACACTCGCTGTACCACATACACCCCAACACACTTCTGGCAGAGGCTATGTGAACCTCATAACCTCCCATCCTCAGACACTGGAATTGGGTGACTTTAAGAGCAGGAGCCAAATCAAGAGACAGAGATGCAACGTCTCTCCCACCTCTCCAAACATTACACCTTCATTTAAATATGTGAGTAATCCCACTGGATCTACTCCAGTGCTTAAAGTTAAGCCTATTAAATGTTCACGGAGCAGTGGTTTGCACACAGAGGAGCCAGAAGAAAAGGGAAAGGGGAGAGTGGGGCGCTGCTCCAGCAGGGAGCCGTGGCTACAAGAAACACCTCTCTGCTCTCCTTCTCCTCAGGGTCACCTTCTCCTCTGGTTACTCCCGACAGCCCCAACACCAGGCTCCCCTCAGTGTTTGGCGCTGTCACTGACATCAGCAATGTGAGGGCAGTAACGGTGAGATGAGACAAAGCAGGGGGGGAAAAGTGCTTTAAAAATTTATCAAAACAAAAGCCTGGATTAATTTTTTAATGCCAGGTTGGGCTTTGCATTCGCTGTGTTGGGAAATATATTTTGTTTTGTTTTTAGGATGCTTCTTGCAAAACTCATTGTGTTCATCATCATTATTTTCAGAAAATGATACAGGAGAGAGAAGTTATCCATACTCCTACAAGGAGGGCTCTAGGAAAGCACTCACGCACATGGTTTCCTTTGCTCTCCGAGCATTTCGATCATATACTTAGATTTAAGCCTAAGTGCTACTTTTTGTAACAGGGAGCATCTCTTAGAAACAGGACTTGATTCAAAACTTGCACATCCACAGAGCTCTGGCTCTTGACTCTGCTTCAAGCACTATAAAACCTCCTGCCTTGGCTGCACAAAGCCGTGTCCCACCGTTTGATGCATTTCTTGGCACGTGTACATTCTAATTCCTGACACCACCCTTTCTTCCCCTTTTCTTAGCTGGCTTTTCTCTGGGCACAATGCATTATGCTTTCCTGTATATACTACTCCATACTGCTTGCACAATGTTTTGCATGATCCAATATTCTTTGTTCAAAACTGCAAGAAAATCTAAATAAAGACTATAGCGTGTCGCATCAGTATAGGCATCAGCTAACGTTTTCCATGGCATATGGTACTTCAGAAGCCATATGTACCACTGTTTAGTGATTCTGGCAAAGAGGCGCAGAATGGTGAAATCCAACTGCCAGGATTTCTGAAAACAAATATGTAAATGCTCCAGTGCTTTTGTTATTCATAACATACCTCTAACACAGCACATACAATATGCTGTTCATTCTGTAACGAGTATACTACTAAACTGTATTTGCTTCCATTCTCATTTTAAAAGATTATTTTCTTCTGTATATGACTCTGCCATCCTCTCTATCAAAATCGATCTAAATTGCAATTCAGAAAAGGCATTTTATCTATTTTAAAGCATACACTATGGGGAAGATTATGTACCTACGCAAGGGTCTCACATCAGAACAAAGACAGACGTTATCTCTGCAGCCTGACTTGTGGAACCAAAGCAAGGAGGGGAAGTGCACTTAGGCAGATCAGTTGCATGGAGCAAAGGTTGTTCAGCCAGGAATTATCTCCCAGGTTATTCCTGAACACGGGTGGGTTGCCCCTGCTCAGGGGCTACTGTCTATTCTGTTCTAGGACAAAGCTTTTGTGAACAGGCCCTCAGAAACAATAGCAGAGGATTCCAGACACGTGGTCCAAGTGGATGGCAGCTGCCAAACTCTGACCTGGGCTGAGACTGGTTCTGGTGAGCCAAGGCTTGGCCAGCAGCTGTGGACAAAGGGGATGATCCGTGGCTGGGAGCTTGTTCCCAGAAGGGCTGGCAGCACCAACACCGAGGTGTTGGGGCAGTGTACACGGCTCACCGTGGAGCACTTGTGCATCACTAAAGGCTTCAGACCCCATTAGCCAAGGCAGAAGCCCTCGTTCCAGAGACAGCACCAGCAGGTAAACAGAATCAACACCCAATTCCATTAATCACCTCTGACAGCACTACTCCTGGTGCTCCTCTCATCCGCAGAAAGCTTGTCATCTCTGCCTGGGATCTTGCTGTGCTAAAGGATTCCAAAATGTTGCTGTTTAGCGTTAAGCCTCCTCATTCACAACAAACATTTTAATATTATCTGTTGCCACCATTGCCTCTGTCTTTCAGTTTATTACTGTACACAGAAACTGAAATTGCGGGAGTGACCAAGCCCATTCACACTCTGCAGCTCCCTCCTGCCTCAGAAGCAGGGCTCCTGTACATCCCCTAAGCTGGCGTTCAGCATCCTGCAGCTCCTGGCAACACCAGGGGACCAGGCAAACCTCAGGAGGAGGGCACAGATACCAGTGCCTCCAAGAAACACGTGGGTTTTCCAGCCTATTGCTTAACTAATGTTGTTAAAAACAACAATGAACCCATGACTCCCTGCCCACAGTCTCAGCAAAATACTGTCACCCTACAGGGTCCTGAAAAAATTCAGCCATCTCCAGACATGACAGTATTATTCCAGACACGCAGATGCCTTTTTCCCAAGATATTGAGGACTGCTGCTCCTTTTTTTGCCAGTCTTGCACTGCAGCATCCCATTTCAGCTAGCATAACCTCCCTCACCAGGGTTTTGTGCCCACCACCTTTGCTTGACTTCCCTTGCACATCAGACTTGCTCATTACCTCCTGTCTCCTGTCTCCAATACATTATCCTGAGCTGCAAACCAACTGGGTGCCCAAGCAATTCCTTTTTGGTAGGTTTTTTCCCCTGTCACATAAACTGGGATTCCACTTTTCTCCTTTCAAGTTACAGAGATACTCTGTTCTAAAGCTTAAGCCAGACCTCTGCATGCAGCCAGGCCTTTCACCTCTAAACAGTTTTTTTTCTTTTCTATCACAGAAGAAATCCTTAAAACAAGTCTTTATGTTTTCCTACTTTTGTAGGTCCTTCAGCCAGAATCTGTGGGGTTTTTTTTTCTATTCTGTTCTAGCCAGCAGGTGACAAAAATTGCCATAAGAAATGTTAGCTTTGAGCATAAGTGCCTGGATTAGAAAAGGAGACAATTAGAAAGTGCAAAGTGGCAAAAAGCTCTAAGAAGCCAAAACCAAAAGAACAAACATGCAATCTGGCTATCAAAAAAAGTCATGTTTTTCCCTTGCTGCAGTAAAAATCAACATCGTCAAAATTACAAAGTATTTTGAAAGACAGGAAGTCATGGGGAGAGGGAAAAACAGTCCCACAGGGTCAAAAAGGGAAGGCCTGGGAAAAGCCACCTGAAGGAGATGACAAAGGAGGGGACAGGGAAAGGCAAGCACCTTGCACTGTGCTGCCAGGATGCTGCAGTGATCCTGCAGCTGCCAGGTGAGACAAACTACCCCAAGTGAAGGGAGCCAAAAAAAGAGCCTGCTGATTGAGCTTGTTCACATGCACACGCATTTATGGCAGAGCAAAGGTCAGTGTTGTATTACCTCTTGTGAATCCCTCTTGAACAAGCAGGCTGGGGATTTGATGAGCACAGGACAAAGATTTATCGACATGCCAGGGGTTGCTCACCCTGACTCTTAACCTGCTGGCAGAGGTTGGGGCTTTTCATTAAGGGGGGGCTATGCATGGAATACTTGCAGACTTCAGCTAAGAGTAAATGTGATCTCAGGCTATACAATTTGCCACTGTCTAAGAGACACCAGATTATTTTATCTCAGCACAGAAGTCAGCAGTCCCCTGGAAGCCTCTGAGCAGCAGAGAGCACAGAGGGGATAGTGAAGGAAAAGCTGGAAGGGATCTCATGATATTTTGTTCATCATATCCGTGAGCTCTAGATCAGCAGAGAAAACCCTACTGCCCCTCCAAGCTATACTCCCGTGCTCTGGAGGCACCCCTTTTCTGGAGCCAGGCAAGCACCCACTGGCACTGCCAGGACAGGCCCCTTTCCAGGACCACTCACAGCTCCCATCGGCAGTCCCTCTGTGCCACCACAAAAAATGGCCCCTTTTAAGGGAGAACAGTCTTCATGTGGTATATAACTTCCTGGACAGGCTTGCTCCCTCTCCTAAATCCCCTGTCTTGACTGCACAAGCAACTATGGTTCCAGGAGGAAAGAATAACCTGAGCAATTGGGTATTTACAACAACACATCCTCTCCTATTACTTCTTTTCACTGAGGTCCACATCCCTGCACCCTAGTGCCTCCACTTGCATCGCATCACCTCTGGCTGCCTGTACATGAGCTGCTGGGTTATTTTCCCCCTCTTCTTCCTGAGGTGTTTCTATGAACGCTGCTGAATCCATCAGACTTCATTATATGAGATCCAGCACTGCTTTGAGACTCTTGAGCTTTCCCCAGCAACTAAAATAAAACAACCCCAAAACGTGGGCTAGGGGGTTTTACACTTGGTGTTCTTGCACACTTCACACTTGTTCCCACCTTTTTCTTTTCCTGTTGCTACCTGAATACCCCATGGTGCTGGCTGAGGGGCACTAAATTCACTCCCTCCTTCCCTTCCTGCAGCTTCTAGCAAAGCTTGCAGCTTCCCTCTTCCCTCTTCGTTCAGTTGAGAGATGCAAAGATTTCTCACCCAAGAGACACTATCCTAAGGAGCTTCCCAGCCCCTTTGGGACACACACCCCCAAGTCCCTTCAAGCACCTGGGCTGCAGCAGGCACAGCTGGAAGAGCCAGGAAAGGACTAGAAGAGGAATTCCCAATACATGCTCTTGCAGAGTGAGTGAATAATTTCTCTCCCGCAGTTAGTGCCAGCACTTTCTCTTTGCCAATTGGCAGAGGGTACCACTTCCTTTTCTGAGGAATGCTTAACATCCAACTTTCCCCCACCCCAAGGGAAAACCACAGAGGCTGGGGAAGTCTTCCCAGGTAACCGGGCACCTGAAGGAGCTGCAGGCTTGGGGAAGGAGGAGGAACCCAGCAGAGAAGCCAGGTTTTACTTCAAAAATGTCTTTTAGCTGAAGGAGAGCAGGGAGCACATCTCTCCCTCACCTGAGAGTTCCCATGGGAACACAGAAAGGCAGTGTAACAGCAAATTTTGGAACAGGCACGTCTGCAAACAACTTCTGATATATCTGAGTCCTCAGATGTTCAGCCACTTGCACATACTGTGTGAGTGCCTGATTTGCATGGGATTTGTATTTGTTGGTATTCACATTTGTAGGAGAACGCATACATTAGGTTAATGTCATCACAGTTTATGGAGATCATCTGTGCCACAGCACCAGCTCAGGGCTTTGACTGCATTCTGTGCCCTGTGGCACATGGCAGCCCCTCCTGCCCTGCCAGGGCCACTGAGAATCAGGACGGCTGTGCCAGGCTGAGTCCCGAGGTGGTCCTGCCGGGCTCGCCTCTTTTTAACACAAAAGTTTAAAGATCATTTGGAGTAATGGTCTAAGGTTGCTTAGCCCACATTCCAAAGGCAAAATTAATCCAACTATTCAGACTTATTCTCTTATATTTGCTTGTATGAACGTGTAGCACACTCCACATCCTCATTTTTAGTGCCTACTTAAGGACATTCAGCTGTCAAATAGACCAACTAGGTGGTCCCTTTTTGTCTTGCAAGAGCATCCCTCTCTCAATAAAATTGTATGGTTATAATTCCCTCCCTGTTTGCCATGACACCTGGGTGCTCTCATCTGCTAGACAGCTGGAAGCTGTCACTAGAGATGCTGTTCTCACGGAAGCGTTGCTGGGCTCAGTCAGACACTCTTTATAAAGCAGATGGAACACCTCAGAAGAACAGCACTGCAGCAACAAAAGCTCATTTTCTGCTACAGGATTTCTGTTATTGGGCAATGCTTCTTTCAGGTGACTTCACACCCCAGTGAGCCCACATGCCACCAGAGTCCAGTGATGATTCTGTTAACCTACTTCCACTACCGAGGCCCTGCAGTTCCTCTTCCCAAGGCTGGCCACCAGCCCCCTTTCCATCTCTGCACTTCCAAATCACACAGGAGCAACAGCAATAAGGGCTCAACCCCCACTGTGGCCGTGCTGCCCAGGATTTCTGACAGACCAGGATTTCCGCTCTGTCCCTGTGGAACTGTGCATGCACGAGCCTCTCATGCTGGCACCCACATCCGAGTCACTCCTCGTGCACAGGATCTGCAGAATCTGTCTCAATCTTGATGGTGCAACCCAGAGGAAGTGGGTGGCACAAAGGAAGACTGCACATCTCCAAATCTGGTGATGATTTCATGCTTACCCCAGTAACAGGCCAAGTAACACCTTTTGCCTGCCCTTAAAAACATTTTTCTCTGCAGCACATGCCACCAGCCCATGCTCCAGCTACCTGCACAATTCAGCTGCTTCCATTGCTCCTTACCCAGGCACAGCTCTCCCACCTCACAGAACAGCTCCCATCCTACACTATTTGACATTCGAGGATGCTGTGACATGCATGGCTCACCCAAGAGAAGGGCATGCTCTGCTCCAACTCAGGTTAGCAGACACAATTTCAATTTATGGCTCTTAAAAGCAAAGTCTTGAAAAGGCCTTTCAATATTTGAGTGCTTCAGTCTTATTTTCCAAGCAATTTATACACTAAGAAACCTGGATGGAAACCTTCAAGTGATAATCAAATCCCTTAGATATCTCAGAAAATGTTGCCCTCATATGATCTAGTACCCTCATGACAAACAGCTCTCTATTTTTCTTTGTGATGGTTCGTACTTCCCACCAACATCTGTCACTGTGATTATGATCTCTAATGAGCTTCTAAATTATATCACAGCATTCTGCCTTGATGAGCTACATTCAGTAACTTTCATTCTGCAAGACATGAAACTGCCTACAAGATGCTGAATGACAATTCTCTCAGCACAACAGCTGAAAAACTTGTTTGGAGGGGGTTTTGTCTGTTTTGCTTAAGGTTTGGGGTTGTTTTTTGTTTGTTTGTTTGTTTGTTTGTCATTGGTGGTGGGTTTTTTTAGGAGGGGCTGTTTTAGCATTCTGTTTGGTGTTTCTTGTTATACATCTTATTCCAGGATGCCTAGGAACTTTAAAAATGAGGCACAGAAGATTGAGCCTTCCTATTACACACCCCTAAAATCTCCCAAAGATGGGAACTCTCTCACCACACAGCAACAGAGAGGGCACATTATTTCTGTAAGGCAAGACAGAGGGAAGAACCCAAGCCAAGGGTCCAGAGAAAATTGCCATTATTTTTATGTTGGCTTCCAGTTACAGGTGAGGGATAATTTTAGTGATGTATCCAGACCCCTGGGATGCAGTACAGACTCAGTTTCCCTGTGCTGCCAGGATGCAGCATTATGCTCCACACCTCCCACCCATGCACTCCAGTATAAGTGAAATTGGAACAGTTAATATTAACCTCCAAGGTTTGCTGCCTTGGCTGCAAGGAACCAGTGGCCACTCAGCCTTGCTAACCCCATGTCCACATTGCCTACCAATCTCTAGGGGACTTAGATCTCTCAGATCCACGTTCTTGTTGATTCCTCAGACAACACCAGCCCCCCTCAGCATTCTCACTCGAACATGTTACTAACATGCACATCCAGTGTCACACCTTGCACTAATGTCACCTGCCCATCTGGGAAATTGTGTACGGTGTGTCTGAAGACAAGGACAGCAGGCTGATGTTTGCGTGTACAAACAGTTCCCCTGAGGCAGCAAGGTGCTGACTCCCTGCTGGTGACTCAGCTGCATCTTTCCTTGCTGCTCATCCAGGATCTGTGATGTGGCTCAGGAGAACTAAGCTCAGAAGGGTTTGATTTATAGAACAGGATTTACGGAGGTGATTCCTTGCTTCCTGTAGATAAGGACAGACAGCGCTGATGAACAGCTGCCATGTTTCTAGCCCAGAGTAGCTGTGCTCTCTCTGTACCTCCTGCTTGTGGCCAACCTTGCACTTGGTGCCTGCAAAGCAGCTCCCAAACTAATGGAACAGAATATGCCGAGCATAGCAAACTCAGTGTGCACATTTTTCACCTGTCCCAGCCAAACTGTGGAGAACTGACTGCCATTTCCCATGCTTCCAGCCTGAGCAAGCACTCGGGTAGCAGGCAGGTAACAGGGATGGTACTGACAACACAGGCTGAGATTGCAACACAGTCCTGAAGTGGACAAACGTTGCTGGCACACTGATCCTCACTGATGAGTTCCCAAGTAAACTTTATTTCTAAGGCCATAATTCTAATTGCGGAACACTAGTCTGGTTCCAAACAAACCCTGTCTACCTGGAACATCTGCCCACTCACTGCAGCTGACACCATCTCCCATTTCTTTAGCTCTCTATGTACCCAGTACCTTTCCAAGCCCATGGTGATCTGGCTCATTCTGCAAAGTGCAGCTGGTTCTGATGATTCTTGCAAGGGCAGGAGCACAAAATCCTGGAACAGCAAGCAGAACAAGTAAATGCACCTGAGTAGAGGAAGAGGTAGAGCACAGGACTGGCAGGGAGATACTGAGGAGCTCATGCACCATGGCTTGTCTGTGCCACAAGATGAGATGCCCAGGTGAACACACACCGACTCATCACTGTCTCTGACTCATGAAATTAGTTTTCCAAGGAACTAAACCATGCCTTTGCATATCTCCAGCAGGGGTTGAAGGCCCTTCCTGCTCAACATTCTTCACTACAGGTGTCTTGGGCTATGGTGCCATGGCACCATTGTACCATGAGCTACTTTACTTCTTGGTTAGCTTTGCTGAGCTAAAATCATTTCCTTTAAAAGGCCTTCCAGCAGGCACAAAAGTTCAATATGAACATGAAAACACTGCCCCACAGGAAATGACAGTTTAGTACTCCAGCTCTCTTCCTGTGCCTATTACCATATAGCAACTCTAACTGTTCCCCAAAAGCAATGCCAAGCACACCATCTTCTACACCTCACTAAGCTGATCCATGAAAACATACTAAGTCTGTGCCAAGCTGCTTCATCAGCTTGTCCCTGGGGGAAGGGACATGACTCCTCCTGCCCTCATAGCATTTGTTGCTCTGCCAATAGCACTGCAGAAAAGAAGCCTGCGATCCAGTCAACACTGCTCCACCTCTACCCATGTTAACTGCCCAGACACAGGAAGAAGAAAAAAGGATAAAAACCTTGGATGACAGACAACAGGACATGAGTGTATATAAGTTAAACTTTTTACATGTGGAGAAATTATGAAAAAGGTAATTCAGAGTCACACAGATGCAAACACTAGTCAGATAAATCACATCCCAGCTGCTTCACTTTTGTTTTAAGGACAGCACAGTCACACTGATGATCAGAAACTCGTCATCCAGGCAGCCAGGAAAGCAGCTCACACAAACAGGGCAAGGCTGATATACACCAAGTCACTGGCGCGATTTGGCTGGTGAATAACCAGGCAGGGCAGTGAGTCAGCCAGCAAACACACCCACACGTACTCTTCCTGCCCTGCGGTCTGACAGCAGCAGAACTAGGAGCTGACTGCAATAAAAATCCCATCCTACCTTCTCAGTGTGGTGTTTCCCCAAGCGCATCCTCTAGATGATCTAGCCAGAGTTTGGTGTACAAATCTTCACTAACCTGAAATTACACAGGCCAGTGGAACAGTGTTGTTCTCTGCCAAGTGCAGGGGCTGTATGCAAGAAGGAAAATCACCCAATCAGGCTGGAAAGTACCTCAGGTAGTTTTACCTCCTGCTCAAAGCACAGCCAACACCAAGACCAGATCAATAATCTAGTCAGGCCTAAAAACTCCAGAGTGAACTGACCCCAAATGAGCTCAGTTCTTGAGAGTCTGGTGCTTAAAATGCCAGTGTTGTGGGTTCCATTCCCATATGGGCCATTACTCAAGAATTGGACTCAGTGATCCTCATGAGTCCCTTCCAACTCAGAATATTCTGTGATTGTGATCTCAACCACGTCACACTGGCTGTCCTGCCCCACGCGCAGCTAGCTGTGTGGTGACAAACCCCTACACCCTGCTGCATGCCTCTCCCAGCCTCAAGCACACAGCCACACTGCTCCTGAAGAGCTTTGCACTCAGAGGCCAATCCTTCTCACAGTGATCCCAGATCCATTCACCCTGGTGTTCACATGGCAAACAGCATCATGGATCAGCAGGGACAGTTGAAGTTCTGCTCCTGGATCAGCAGGGACAGTTGGAAGTTCCACTCTTCCCACACTGGCTATGCCACAAGGATCTGCTCAAGCATTCCTTGGAGCTGTCTGACATCTCCCAAGGGCCCTCCAGTCTTCCTCACTCTGCATGCCCAGTACCTAGAGCCTTACCCCACAGTGCTCCTTCCCTCACTTGCTACAAAAAGCAGAGTCAGAGCCCTTCTCTAGCTTCCAGGTGGCACAAACTGCCACCCAGTCCCACTGTGGAGCCTCCATCGCCTTTCATGGCAGTGCCACCTCCAGCCAGCTCTCTTCCCCTGTGTCCTGGCTCTTATGTGCAGGCAGGTCACTGCAGAAGCTCCACCAAAGTCTGGCATCTCTCCACTTGCTCCTCTTGGTGCTACACAGCCCCAAACCCTCTCCAGCTCTTTCCTCCACCAGGCTCCCACAGGCCAGACCCCAGTCCCACATGTGCCAGCACCACATCTTCCTCAGGAGAGCACCTGCTCCACCAGGCACAGGAAGAAGCAGGTACCATGTGACCACCAAGCAGGGAACAACAAACAGTTCCCGGAGGGTGCAGTTGGGCTCAGGAGCAATCAGGAGTGACCCCACCCGTGCAAAGCAGGTTCTACATGAAAAGACAAATGTCTAATTCCACAAAAAGCTCCTGGGGAAAAGAAAGGAAGAAAAAATAAAAATAAAAATTCTAAACACCAAGAAGCTTCCTCAAAATGTCACACAAGAAAAAAGCTGAAAAAACCCCCCACAATGTCATCCAAAAAGCCTCTCCCAAACTTACAAAACCCTCTGTTTAAATACATAAACTAAATAAATGCTCTGCTGGCAATCTTCAACACTGGGGAACTCCTCAATTTATGAGCGGGAAAGAAAAAGAAAAAAAATGGGGAAAGAAAAAAAAACAAATAAACTTGCAAAAACCATGGAAAGGAACAGTGAAAAGTTGAAAAAACACCAGCAGCAATACCAGCAAGGGAATCTCCCTGGTGAAAAAACAAAGGGGAGTGTTTTTTCCCCCCAATTCCAAAATTCATCCCCTTGCAAGTGAACAGCTTCTTGTAAGTGCTAGTCTCTCTGGAGCGCCAACACCTGTCTTGGAATGTTCCCTCCAGCACACAGCTCTTTGTGAGCACGCAGGATAACCTGTGAGACATAAAGAAAGCCAAGCAACTGACCCAAATCCCAGTGGGTTGCCTGAATTTTGTTTGTTCCCAGTCGAATTTTATTTGTTCAAAGCATGGGCCAGGTGTTTGGGCACACAGAGCACACGGATCTTCGTGACTGTCACTCTCCCCAGCCTTGCAGCCGGAAGAACCTGGCACAGATGACTTCATGAAACCAAATTAGGGGTCATACACAAGAAAGGACATTGCCACAGCTCTGGCGTAATTAGGGCCCATCATCATCAAGGACAGGAAATTGGCACATCTGCTTGCCGGGCTGCTGATCCAACGGTGGCTCAGGCATGATGTCCTGCTGCAGCCCACTGGCTCTGCATAAATATTGCCCTGATTGCCCCCAAACAGTGGTACAAGCAGTTGTTTTATCACTCAGCCTCCCAGTTGCTCTTTACTCTTTCTCTCCTAGGCCTGGGAGGACAGAATTGACACAATGCTCTCTCTTGCTCTCCTTTGCAGCACTGAAGGGGCCAGGCCAGATGGATAAATGTCAGTCCCTTTTCCTCCAGTGTGATCCCAAACTGAACACAAGTGACGTTTCTGTTTGGATGCACCCTTGGAAGGTTTGAACCTGTCCCCCTGGAGAGAGTGATAAAACTGTCACAAACTCGATGACCCATGGATCACTACCTGTGCTTTTTTAAAAATTATTTTTCTCCATATACTACTGAGAATTGTGTCATCCTTTCCCTGGGTTGCACTGCTCTGCAGGGAGAGTTCCTGACTGCCGCATTCTTCTGTTTCCTCTGGCCGAGCCGTTGTTTCCCAAGAATACCAAAATGGGTCACTACAACTCTAGAGTTGTGCTAAACTCGCTAAACCCACTAAACTCCCAGCCCTGGTGATCCTGGGCATTGCTCAGAGCCAGCAGCAGCTCTCAGGCCGAAGTGGGATTTCCATGTTTTCTGTCCTGCTTGTTTTTTTCCTCTCCCAGGCCAAGAGTGATTTATTTTTATGCTGTTGTGGTTTGCACCAGGACAGCCCATCTTTCCCTCTTTGTTTTCATTCCTTCTGCTTGTCTGAGCACTGTAGAAACAAACAGCTCTGGAAAAGTGGAAACAAGCAGCTCTGCACCTTGTCCAGGGCATCAGGCAGCAGAGAATCACAAGAACCTCCATGGAGCCTGCTCCACTTCTGCTGAGACAGGAGTGAGCAGCAGGGATGATCCTGGCTCCTCAGGGATGAATCAGCGTGCACAGAGCAGGGACATTGCTCCATATTCACACATTTACACCTTCCCTCATCCAACGTACCACTAGTATTTAGGTTTCCTGGCTGTTGGAATTGAGGGGTTTCTTTCCCCCTCTGTATTTCTGTGCATATTTTCAGTGGGTACTAGAAATGTTTCCTGATGTTGGAAAGGAAGAGCTATTCAGGAATTCTGAGCTTGCATAATTCCCAGATTTGTCTAGACAGATACTTTCCATCTGGATGATGCAGACAATACCACATGGACACGAGAGTTCCTGTGTTACTTAATGCTGTCCTTTTTATTTATTCATTTCTACACTGCTTTACAGGATGCACACAGACACAAGGCTACAGCTGTAAAGGGAACAAGGATTTGTAGTTAATCCTTCAGGAGGCAGCTCTCAAACAGCTCCTGCATGTTGTATAACTGCTGGAGTCCCTCTGGTTTCTCTTTCCATGTACAAAGCATGAGACTTCCATGTGTGCTTCATATCCTGTGAGGTGAAAAGAAAAATATTTTCTTGTGAGCTGCTCTGGCTCAAGGCTTCCCATCATCATCACCTGTCCTTGGGTTTGCACAGCTCAGGAAGTGCTGGCTGGTGCCAGTACTGTGGAGCTGTCATGTTTCATGCTGCTCCTGGATGATTTGGCAAAAGGGCAATCCCAGACCTGAGTCAGAAAGGAGATTTAATTAATTAGCATTGCAGCTGCACACAGAGATACACCCAAGTTTCATTTTTCCAAATGTTGGCAATCACTGAGCATCCTGAAGAAAGCAGGCTGGCTAACAGCTGTTGGGCAGAAGTGTCCTGGACTTGAACTGGATTTACCAAGCAACAAAGCCCTCCTGACCCTCTGTAGTTTATGCAAAGGGCAGCCTGTGTGGCCACCAAGCCACTGCTTGACTCCAGTCCTGAGGTCATCTCACCACACCCCTGAAGGATTTCCCCCCCAGGCACAAGCTTTCTGCTGCAGCATTCTAGAGGACCCACAGCAGGGGCAGGCTCACAGCCAGGTTACACCAAGGGTGACTTTTCCTTCCAACTGCTTACTCCCCAGATACAACGAGTTCACTTTGGCACTGTTTGCCTGAGGTCTTCCTGACCAGCCTGGGCCAAAAAGAAGGTGGGAGTGGGTGGATGTTAAGGGAAAACATGTGGGGAAATCATCTGCAACTGCTGGAGATGAAGAAGGGAACTGTATAACCCCAAAGGCGCTGTAAGCTGTTCTGTTTACTACTTTCTCTGTACTAAACCTTGGCAGTGAACTTGTGTTCATTTGCACATCGGCCATCCACGTGAAAAATTCTGCTTCTAGAGCTGGGTTACTTTGAAGCTGTATTTTTTAAAGAGCTCTGTTCTAAATAACAGGGCGGTTTCTCCTTGGTTCCCCTGGTTTCCCCGCTGTCCCAGCCTCCAAGCACAAGAAGCCAGTGTAAAGGAGGTTCTCATGCAAGTGACCTTGATTCCAGATGGGCGGGATGGGGAGTGAGGGCAAGCTGTGCCTGCTCCAGATGCAGAACCAACACCCAGAGGCAACAGCAGACTCAGCTGGGGTTGGGGCAGAGGTCTGCAGCTGGCCTGGGTCCCTTGGTGCTGCTGCAACATGGTCTTTGTTTTGGCATTGGCAAGCTGCTGATGCCCCATCTGGCTCCTTGGATATCATGAAGACACCAGCTCAGGAGGCTGCTTTCCTGAGGGTTTGTGAGCACACAGGAAGAAATGCCTGTCTTGATGGGGCTAGGCACCCTGTGCCAAAGTTTATGCAGCACTGTGGTGCTGGAAGAGGGCTGGGAGAGAACCAAGCATCAGCAAATGAGTTCTAGGAACCAGGAAAGGAGGCTCCAGCCCTTATGTGAATTAAGCCAAACAGCCATGAGCCACTGCCCTGTACTTCCTACGTGTCTAGCTCCCTCTCATCCAGCCATTCCAGCAAAATAGCCATGATTTATCTGCTTCTTCAGCATAAACCACAGGCTAAAAGAGGAATTCACACACTTGGAAACAAGTAAAGCATGAACTGGTAGTGGAGGCTTGTTTCAAACACACTGGGTCACATGTGTGTGAAGCAAGATTTCCAACATTGCGATAACATGACACGTACTCCCAGGCAAGGCAAGCTCCTGGGGCTGAGGGTGGACTCATGCAGCTTGGAAAGCTGGAGTGCAGCTGGTTTTGGGAAGCTCAGCAAGCTTCCTCCGTTGTCTCGCACGCCTCTGCACGGCCTTTCTTTTGGCTGGGTCTTTGGCAAAGCCCAGGCTGCTCTGTCCTTAATCTCCCGTATTTTGTGTATCCACAAAGACTGTAAAACACCGCTTGCTTACCCTTTGACCTTGCTAGCTTGAAGGCATTAAGAACTTTGTGAGGCAGATCTCTGGCTGACATTATTCACTGCTGGTCCACAGACTTTGTTTCCAACTTGCATCATAGGGAGGCTTGGCTTGGCACTGACATCGGCATGGAGAAGGCACTGTGACACAGATGTGTCAGGTCAGAGCACTGTGGCTACAGCGAGCCATCCAGAGACGGCAGGAACAGGGATGAAGTGAGATGACAGGAAAACTCTCCAGCAAAATGACTCTGACTTGCCCATCTCCTCCTGCAGAGGGACGAGCAAGATCCTTTTTGCAGTCAGATTCACCTCCACAGCCTGTGGGAGACACGAGATCACTGTTAGGAGGGGCTCTTTTTGTTTCAAAATCACAGTCGTTTCAAAATCACAATTCTGTGGTGTTTGTGCAATCCCCAAGCCCCCTCAACATTAAATTTATTTGGGGCTTGCTCTCCGGCACACGTGCAATGCGCGCAGCAACAAGAACTGGAGGGCGCCTGACGCCGATGATGGGACGCAAGAGGGACGCACGGCCCGGGCGAGCGGGGGCGGTGCGAGCCCGCCCGCCCTGTCCCCCGCCCC
>VWYP01022526.1:91068-196068 GCA_013400435.1 Pycnonotus jocosus
CGTGGGGGGAGGGAGGCGGGGGGCTGTGAAGGGAAGCGGCGGGAAGTTCGGGAGTCCTCCTGAGGGGATGTGGAGGGGGGCCGTTGGAAGTTCTTCCACCGGAGGTGCGTTTGCGGCCGGAGATGTTGGAAGAGCGAGCGGTGGCAGCATTTGCCGTCCGCCCCGCCGCGGCGGCCGGGCTTTTGTGCGGAAGTTCGGCGGCCGCGATTGCCCTCAGGGCGAGGGGGAAGCGGGGCCCGGGCGACAAACTTACCAGCGAGAGCTGGCGGTACCTCGAGATATTTGGAACAGCGAATATTATCAGTTTCTCCCCGAAGAGTCACCCCAGATCAGGCCGCTGATGTGCTCTGGTTTTCCCTTCTAGGTCTGGGAGCGTGGCGACGAACTGGCATGAGATATTTAATTTTGTAAATCAGCTGACAGAAAGATTTGTGAGGTGCGTGGTGCTGCTTGTGACACTCGAGGTGATGCTGGAGTAATTCTGGGCTGTGTTAGACAACCCCCCCCGCGCCCCCTTCTCCGTCTTTTGCAAGCTCAGGGAATGTGTTCCACAAACACACTAAAAGTTTGCCTTCTAAGACACAAATTGCTGGAATATATTGGAAACTTTTACTTTATTTTCTTGTGCTTGGAGCTCAGCAAAAGGATGACAATACGTATCTTTAAATGCTTACTCTATTAAGTGACTCTCACACATTATTTGATTTTTTTTTAAACTTGTTGTTCAATATACCATGTGCCTAATTTCTGATGGAGTACTGCTGAAGTTCCTTGTTTGGAGATCTGTATAAAGAAGCAATCTCAAACACATGTAAACATATGTGTAAATATATAGTGCAGGTCAAAAGCAAGAGAGCAATGTTAGAGCTCAAACGCAGAGGAAGCCCATGTCATGTAACAGTGCATTTGTTGTACTTATATGTAATCAACTTTGTTACTGTTAGCAGTGTTATCGGGCAAGTCCAGCTCCTCTTGAAATAGCTGCTATAAATCTTGGCTGACTGCTCTGTACAGACAGCTGAGGATTGCAGTGCTTTGCTTTTAAAAACCCTACAACAAAATCCAGAATAAACTGAGTGAATCCCCCACCACACAGAAGAAGAGATGGTGTGGTAGGTTTTGCCAAGGAAAACCAAGAACAGAGTGCAGTTATAATCCTGGCTTGCAAAGAAAAGGATACAATTAGGCTTTTATAATCAAACATTGCTTATTTTCATCTTGTCAAAAGCAAATCATCTGTAAACTTATGTAAAACTTCTGTCCAGGAGGTGACAGAAACTTTTGAAAGTTGTTTTGTAAGCTCTGGAATTACAAAAAAAAAATTACCAAAAAAAAAAAATAGCCTGATACCAAAGCAGGACTTCTTTGGGTAAGTGGTAAAACATTTGCCCCCCCTGAGAGGGTGGGAAGATTTCAGTGGAAATCTTTCAGTTCAGCATCTTCTCCAGCCAAGTGACACTCCCTGTTGCAACAACTGTGTGGAGGTCTGGCTGCATTCCCATCCCAGTGTCTGAGCACTCACAGAGGAGGCATGGACGAGCTGGCTTGTGGAGAGAAAAGTTCAGTGGGGATCCTGAAGAGAAGTTGGCCAAAACATAGCTTGGAGAGTATTGCGTGCTGGGGTGCATCTCCAGCACGGAAGTCTCATGGTAATTGGTAGGCAATGATGCAATTACCAGAGGCTGGGATTGCAAGAACTTGATTTTGTTTGTCTGCTCAAAAGGGTGATAATCCCTTGGTTTCAACTTTGATTTAATTTAGAGCCTCTTGGATTTTGGTATGCAGAGCCGTTATGGATAGGTTGGAAGCTTGGATCTTAAACCCAAGGTCTGTGCAATTCTGTGCAGACTTGCAATACTTACATTCCCTTGATGTTGCTAATTGTAACTTGCATCATTGACATCAGTGAACTAAAAACATGTGGTCATTCAGCTTTTCAAGGGTTAAATCCTTACTAACCATAACCTGATCAATTAGTGCTAATACTCATATACAGTAAATTACAAAGTTAGTGAATATATTAAAATTGTGATGAATAAATTTTAAGATCACGAAGGAGAGATGTTACAGCTTACCTTGGGAAAATTCCTGTTTTGGGCCTCCAGAGTATCAGGCAACTCATAAGTGTTTTCCACTGCTAATTAGATATGATTCCCTATAACCTTGTGCAAAGAGACACGTGACCTTCTTAAAAATAAATCTAAAAAAAAGATTGAATTCCATAATAAAATCAATTCATACAGCATTGCTTTTTACCATGACATTTCCCTGGGTGCTTTTAGGGGAGAAGTTTTCAAGTTTCACAACTCTCTGGTCAGAGAAACAAACCCAGTCTCTCTCTGGAAGACCCTGCATGCTGAGACAGTCACTAGGCACTGCTTCTGTGACTGGGAGGATTTGATAAACAAAAAGCACAATTGGAAATAGACATTGTGTCATCCTGAAAGGAAAGGGGAAATTGATGGGGTTAGTTTCAAAGATGGGAAGTATGCCTGGTTAGTACCCACAGGAGCAAGAGGGAACTGAGTGGTGTCCCTGCCTTGATGTGATACCAGTGGCCCTGACAATTCCAAAGGATTTGCGTTACCTTCCATGCATGGGGTGGCCACATCACTGGAGACCAGTCATGTGAGAGAGAGTAATAATTCTGCTGCTTTGGTCCTTGAGCATCTGGGTAAGGATAAGATGGGCAAAAATGCTTCAACTCCTCTCATTTGGGGTTTGTAGTTCAAAAGTACATTCCTAGGAAGCTGGAGAATAAAGATCATGTGAATGAGACTTGAATAAGTGAATTAAATGCTGTGCATCTGTATGTTTCTCTGAAATGTGTTTTTGCCTTCTTTCCCTTTTCTAAAGCCCCAAGATGAGATTGTCGTTTATCGTGTTTTCCACCCAGGCACATGTCATTATGCCGCTAACTGGAGACAGGTTAGTGCTCTGCTTTTTTAATTCTCTCCCTCCCTCCCTCCCTCTGCCCTTACTGAATCAGAGGAGCAGTAGCAGGTATGGAACAATGGCTGATACCTCTAAGTGGTGGCCAGTCATGAAGCTTCCCCACAGAGCTGATTTAATTTTGTGACCCTATCCCTGGGTAGCCTCATAAAAAAGGAAGGAGAGAATGATGGGAAACAAATCCCTGATGTTAACTCTGCCACTGCTTTGCAGAAAAACAGACAGTAATGTTTTCATCTCTCTGTGGCTCTGCATCTCCCTTGGCACAACATGAGAATGATATTCTATTTGCCTTTGTAAAGCAGCGTCCATAGAATTGTTACCAGGATTTTTTCAGGTCTAGGGAAAGCATTAAATGGTAAATAAATGTTTCTTACATTCTCACATAAGGTAGGTATTTTGTTTTGTGTTTCCTAACCTGGACTCGAGGGCCGGTTTTAGATAGTGGGGTTGGTGCCACTTGAAGGGTGTGAGATCTTTCTGACGCTGTGGTGATGTACAGGTGTGCCTGAACTTTCAGTGGATGGTTTTGAAGGCGTTGGAATTCAAGGCTGCTCATGGTGATTTCTATAGCAAGTGAAGATTTGCAGATAGGATAGCTTAAGGATGGGTGGGAGGAAACAGAAGGAGGAGAAACAGGTAGAGAAGAGAACATTGCAAAAATAATTACTGAACTCATGGAAACTGGGAAATGGTCAATGTGGAGTGAGTGCTCTCAGCAGAGGACAGCGGTACTTTTGTCAGAGTCCTTCAGTGTCCTCTCAGCCTTTTCAAAACCAACACGACCTCTGCTCTATCCTTTCTGTCCAAAAGCTACCGCAGTGCACAACCTTCTGGGTTTTGAACATGTGGATAAACCATATGAGGATAAACTCCACAGACCTCTGGCAGAGTGGAAGTGAGGTGGTCCGTCCTTTCTGCTCCCGATAGTAGAGTCAGTGCAAAATGTGGTGTGTTGTAGTCAGTTCTGCTGCGAGTTTGTTTGTTTTAAACAATACGTAACACCAAGTACAAGACTTCCTGAAAAGACCTGCCACTGGCAACAGGCATGTGTCATGCTGCAGAAATGTAGCTGACATCTGAGATGTCTAAAAACTTGGTTCTAAGCCCCTCCTGTTCTAGCATTTAAAAAGTGGTCTGACTTGAAAACAGCCTCTTCGCCCCATCCGGACTGGAATATTGGATCTGCTGTCTGTGGGCAGAGACAATCTTATAAGCCATTTTTCCAGATGGCTTGAAAGGGGTCAGGAGAGGACACTTGAGCCTGTTCTGAGGCCTGCTGAAGTCAATGAGGTCCTTTCTCTCCGTTTCAATAGACTATCAGTGGCCTGTTCCTTATCAGCACTGATATCACACAGACCACTTGAAGTGCTGGGCAGGATGCTGGAACACTGCCACGGGGACACAAGTGCCTTTTTCATTGCCTGTCTGTGGCACGTTTGGTGCCACGGACAAAATCATGTTTTTCTCAGAAGCTTCATGTAAAGCACAGGAAGAACCTCTGCAGTTCTAGTGGGTTCCACTCCCGGACTTGGCTCTAGTTCAGGATTGGCTGATGCTCTTGTAAGCCTATCAGGGGAAGCCAAGTGCCACACTTCTTGTTCAGGGGAAATTCCAGAAGGGAGAAGGAGACTTGTAGCTGTGACCATATGTACATAGGCGAGGATGGATAGATGCAGTTGAAGCAGCTGTCCTTTTAAATATTAAGTCAACAGAGGAAAAATACTGAGACTGTCTGGCCCCCATTGTTCCCAACAGAAGATAAGGATGCTAAGCACATGGCAGTTCTGGGAGAATGAGTGTTCGTGGAGTGATTATGGGATATTATGGCCTTGGTTTGTTACATGCACTTTGGACTTGCAGGCATGTTTTTGCCCTGGCTTACTTGCTAATTCCCAGATGTCAGGAAACCACAATTTCTTCTCAACAATTAGATCAAAGTAGGGCAGAATTTTTTTTGTTTGGAAAGCCTTAGGCTTCTGATTGTTTGTACAAAGTTCCTGCTGGGTTTACTGCACAATAAAGCTGTGGATATAAAGAGGGCCACAGCATAGCACTGAAGTCCCCAAATTCCCAAATATTTTGTGAGTGTGAGCAGTGCTATTACTAACTCTGTAAAGAGAAGTCGTTGTTACTCACAGTGCACACAGTGCTGTAACAAATCCATAGAGTAACAGCAACACCCAGGTGGAAAAGCCTTCTTATGCTGGTTAAAGCCCATTTGAAACATACACGTTTGTGAGGTTGAGCTGGAAACTGCAAAAAGTGGTAAGCAAAGATTGGTGCACTCACCTTTGGGGCTTACTGTTGGAAAGCAAGTGGTTTGGGACAGTGGATACCTTCAGGAATACCATCCAGCTGGCACAGTTCTCTTTTGGCCAGCTGTGCTGGCCAGCAGCAGTGCAGGTTTCTGTGAGCCTGCTTTGGCAGCATTGACCAGTGGAAGTGGCCAGGACGAGCCCTGCTGCCTCTGCCTGGGTGAAACTCCTGCTGGAGATAAAGAGAAATTGTGTTAGTGAGGGTGGAAAAGTAGGATGCTTGTGTACCTGGTACATGACCAACTGTGCTGTCCTTGTCCCTAATCCAGTGGTGCACTGACTGCTTCTGGTTTCACAGGGATGTGCAAGACATGGACATGTTTGTGGCCTCGGTCACGTGAGCTGCCCCTTGCTTGGGTCCAAGGCAGCTTGCCAAAACAGACTCATCTGCAGAGAGTGCGTTCTACTGGGTGTATCAAGTACATCAGCGTTGGCCACTGGTGTGGTTTTCCTCTGGAGCCCATGCAGGAGGCTCAAGTTTGAAGCACAGTAATTATTATAAGTGAATCAATCCTTTGTAGTATTTAAGAAGCCTAGAAGGCATAAGCTTCCTTCAAATGATGCATCTGAGGAGGCGCGTGCAGGGTTTCCTGTCAGCAGTAGGACAGCTTGCCTCATCAGAGATGGAGCCAGCCCTCTTTTTGTCAAAGGACACTCCCCCTCTCCTCCTCTCAGTTTCACTGACACACGTGTGTGTTTTCCTGTTTATTGTACATCCTTCTTAGCAGCAACCCCCAAGTACCTGTTTTATTTGCCTTCATTTGTTAGGGTTGAGCCCATTGCCTTGCAGCACACAGCCTCACCATAAATACATGCTCAGTGAGAGCCTCCATCTCCTGCCAGCGCTCATATGCTCATCACATTGAGATAATTCAAGATTCCAGCATTTCAATGAGTGGAATTCAACACAGAAAAGACATACAGAACACTGTCCCCCATTCAGAGGAGCTAAGAACACCCATTCTGGAATCTGCATGCATATTAACAGCTGTGTTTGCCTGGCTGCTGCTGGAAGAGCTGTCTGAGGCAGTTACACAGCTTAGAGAGAGAACAGATGGAGTAGCTATTAAAAATTAGTTGTGCCTGTGCTAAAACACAAAAATGGGCTGCATCGCATATGCTGAGTGGGTAAAAGATATTAAATTTGCACTTATTCAGCCCAAACACAGACAGGCTGCAAGTTGCTGATTCTGTTTTGCCTCTTCCACCTCCCTCCTCTTTCTGACTTGCACCACAAAGTCGGTGGCCCTCAGCCTTTGTTAGTGTTCCCAAGCTGTGCTGTGGGGATGTCCAAGCACCCAGGCTGAGGGCTCTGCTGTCATGGTACAGATGAGTTACACAACCAGAACTTCCCTGGAGATTTCTGTGGCTACCAAACAGCCTTACAGAAACTAGAGAAAGAGAAGTTGCGAGAGCACTGAGCAGCAGGAGGGGGTCCTGAGTACTGTGGTTGGTTACTGCTGAGTCCCATTATCAGGACAGTGCAGGCAGGCACGAGTTCCCGTGTTTGGCCTTCAAACCAGCCAGGGGTGAGTTTTAGAGTGACGGAACCCACCTCTCCTGCTGGTTCTGGGGCCCCGAGTCCTGCAGCCATACTGGCCTTCTGACATCCAGACCAGGATCTGCTTGCACTTGACCAGCTTGGAAAATGCAAGGAGCTAGCTCACATCTGGCTGGGTCTGTCTAATGCCCTGAGGGCAAGAGATGGTGCCTGATTAAATGCAGTTAAAAAACTCATGCTACCAAAAATTTTCCTGGAACCCCTTGTAGGCAGAGGCCTGGCAACACCAGAGATTGCTGTGCGACCGGGTCACAAGGCACTGCAGATAAATAAAACTGAACTGATTGTACAAAAGCTATTTTTGCAAAATGAAATCTGTTTCAGAAAACTGGGACTTGAGTTGCTGCTTATTTCTTGGCAGCAGAGCACTAACGCCTGTGATGTGCTGCCACTCATTTCTGGCAAGCACCAACTCTGTGGTTTATAATCTGCGTTCGTACATAATCACTTGCAAGTTGTTTCTATAGATGCTGAATGTAAAATATTTGGATCAAACAGATTGTATTATCTTACATAACTTGTTCCCTTCCATACATTCGATGCCACATATCTCTTTTGCTTCCTCCCTTCTCTGATTGTAGCTGTGGATCCTGTGATGAGGAGGTTATTCCAGCTATGGATTGTACTTTGGAACAGAGCTGCTAAACATAGAGGAAGCCCATCCGTGGAACAAATGACGAGTGGGTGGCATTCAGGCAGTGTGGCATATGCATTCTTTCTCATTTGGTCTGGCCTAAGGAAAGCTTTCACGCATCCCCCGATGTATTTTCCCTCCATCTCCTCACCCTTGCTGCGTTCCTCTTTCTCACTTAGATTTATCAGAGTGTTCTATATATTCTGGCCCAAATTTTGCCCCTTCTTAGTTTTTGCTTATCTTTTCCTAGCATGACTTTCCATGGACTTGGCTGAAACTGTGCTTGCAGAAGAATGAAGACCCTTTGGATTTGATTCTTTCAGTAGTCTCTCTGCCATTGTTCCCCTACTAGTGCTGATCTCACTGGAAATAATTCCTGTGGTGCAGTCTGCTGACTTCTCCCCTTTCAGCCCATAGTTAGTGAGCATCTTGCAGGTAGAGCTGCTGTACTGCTCATGAAAAATCACGGTGCGAATATATTCTCCTGTTAAATCTAAGTGAGCTGTGTGGGATGTCTTATGAAAGGTCACACAAAAAGTTTGCAACAGTCAAAATTTAAAAACTACCCTCAATCCTTCTCTTTTACCATGGGCACAAAAGGTGTCTTGCAAATGCTGCATTTGCCTATTGATATTTTCTTCAGGGCAAAGGTTTTAATTATTGAAATTGAGTTCTATGTGATTAAATTCCTGCATATTGGTCTGGAAGATTTCTGCTGAAACAGAACTGCTGTTTTAGGGGATTTGTTCTTTGATTGCAGTGTGATTGGCAGCCAAGTTGGTTAAAGTAGCAAAATAGACCTAATGCAACAGAATTTCCACTGGGCTATGTAATGCTGAGGCTTTGCCACCTCTTTGCAGTGTCTGCTCCACCTGAGCATTTTCCTTGATTCCAGCTTTTTGACTTGCTGAAGCATATTGTGTTATTAGATAGGTTCCCACAGCACCACTTCTGTCATGAATACACAGTCTGCCTCCACATGGGATCCTAGCTAAAGACTCTAATTTACAGCTTTTCATTTCAGCTCTCCTTAAGGACAAATACCTTTTTTCAATTGATAAATTACACACTTTCCACACTCCAGGTCACACGAGCAGTCTCTTACCTCTTTTTTGTTCGCAGAGAGAAAATCAAGAAAGGTCTAAAGGATCTGGAGGAGGTGATACCAGCAGGTGAGACATACATACATGAAGGATTAAAGCAGGTAGGTTTTACTCATCTTCTTGCAATCAACATGTCCTCTGTTCTCACCCTTTGGGTAACAACCTGTACCATAAAGAGATTCATTGTACACCTCAGTCTGTTATGCTCAAATCTTTCTGGTTGCCTGAGTTGCCCAGACACTCTGCAGATCCCATGCAGAAGATGATTAGCCATCAAAGCAATTTGCCATATGGAATTTCTCTGACTTGCTCCTTCTCACGGAGCACGGGGTCTGTGTCATGGATGTCAGAGCTCACCCAGCATCCCAGTAACATGGTAAATAGTCACACGCAGCTCGGTAGGGCTGCGGGGCTTGCCTTCCAGAGTGCTCTCCTTGGGGAGAGTTTACCACACAGAGAAGTGTTTGCAAGACAAATGCTCTTCATTTTAGACTGTCTTAATTATGGAGTTCCCAGCTGCTTATATTTTTCCTTGTTCAAATAATGCAGTTTTGATGAAAGCCCTGGCCCTTAAGGTGAGGATCTAAGCTTTCACTCTTACAGACAAATCAGTTCTTTCCCTGTGACTGTAACCAGGATTTGCACACTGAAAAGCTGGGCAAAGGGAATTTTGTTGCTATTTAAAAAAAATATAGTTTAAAGCCATTCTTTTTATATCTTGGAACCCACTGACTACCTTTGAAATCTGAGGGGTAACGAAGGAAATCCTAATGGTGGATTTGAAAAGATCTGTTCTGGAAGAGCTGTGTGTTGGCAAGGGCTGACGGGTCAGTGACCTGAGTGCTTTGGAGATGGGCTCAGTGGTGGCGGGAAAGGACTGATGAGGGGATTCCCTGCTGCTAATGAGTTCAAGAGAGACAAAGGATTGTCATGAGAGAGAGGTTTGAGGATGAGGCTATTTCAGATGTTGTATTAGATGCTTAGAAGATGCACCATGGTTAAAAGTTTGGGTGTAGTTTTAAGGTGGATAATTTATTCTGTTGTTTTCAGGCCAATATGCAAATTGCAAAGCAAGGAGCCTCACGGTTCTCTAGTATCATCATTGCACTGACTGATGGCAAGCTGGATGGTCAGATTCCCTTGTATGCAGAGAAAGAGGTGAGCACAAACTGGCAATGCATGTCATGCTCTGCAGAGTTTGGGTGCTTCCTGTTGAATAAAAAGAAAAGCTTATTTCCCTGTTCTGTGATGCCATAGGCAAGGAAATCGAGAGAGCTGGGAGCGAGAGTTTACTGTGTTGGTGTCCAGGATTTTGAACAAGAACAGGTAAGAATAAAGACTTTACTATTTTAGACTACTGGGCAGTACCTCAACCCTGAGTTTTACAGAGTTAATGTTAAGTAGTACAGAAATTTAATTTTACTTACATTAGGCAGTGTAATGTCTTCTCTGGTTCAGGAAACACTCAGCTGTGTATGTAGTCATAAATAGAGTGTGTGGGTGTTGTGCTCACTGCCAAGGAGACCTGTTGGAAATCCCCTTGTTAACTGGGAAGCTGCCAATGAGAGGGTGAAGGCAAGCCCCTCTCATTGGAATGGCAACCAGGTCAGGGTACTGCTCACAGGAACAGAGGAGCTGTAGACAAGATTCAAGCAGTGTATGTGTAACAGTCTTAGGATAAGGAAAAGAACACAGGATTCATGTCCTTCATTGAAAAGCTGTTCAACAGGTGCTGTGTCCCAGTGAAGGCTGTAGCTACTCCTGTTCAGTCAAAGTGGCTTCAGTGGAGCGGTACATGAAAGGCTCCTTCCTGCGGGAGATGCAGAGAAAGGGTTTTTAGTGAAAGGCAGAGCAAACAGGGAAGGTAATTCTGGACAGAGGTACAAAATCACCGGAAAGATACAGGCCGTGAAAGGTTTCTTGTATGTGATGCTTGCCATGATGACTAGCCACCATTTTGTTAGCTGCAGTCAGCTGTGGGAAGTCCTCTGGTTCAGAAAACTCTTAGCTGTGAGAGAGCTCTAAAGTTTCCTTCTCTTTGCAGAGTTGATGAGGGTTGCTTTTAGGCATCCATTTAAATTTTAAGGGTGTAAAGCAGTGTGTGGAATTTAGTTTGTTAGATGATTCATGTGTTTGCATGCATTTTCTCTCCAAAGCTGGAAAGAATTGCTGATGTGAAAGAGCAAGTCTTCCCTGTCACTGGAGGATTCCAAGCACTTAAGGGGATAATCAATTCTGTGAGTACCAGGCAATAAGTTTTACGTTTCCTCTAGATTACAGCATACTCTCCAGTCCGACTTCCTCTTCTAAGCAGAACTGGTTCCTAAGGCAGGAATTGCAGCAGATGAAGTTCCCTCTCCATTATCTTAGACATGGGAGTTCTGTAAATCAGCACTGCTTGCACCTTCTGCAGTTATTTGTGCTCAGACCTTGTGTAAAATTAGAGGACTCCTCACAAGGAGAGGGGAGTTCATGTGGGAAGTTTGGGGGATGCTCTGATAAATGACTGCTTTGAGTTTAGTCTGGAAAAGATGGAGACTGTTACTCTGGGAGACTTGAGAACAACTGCTTAAAACCTGGGGAATAAGTGCAATTTAGGAATTACCCAAATCTTTACATACAGAGAGAAGCATTTTAAGTCCATTACTTTAACCACTTGTTATCCCAATAAGTGGTAAGACTCAGTTTCAGTTTTCAGCATGGCATGAGAAACTCCTGTTGGTGAGATGAGGCCAGTCAGCTGATTACTGTGGTTTGCAGGAAGGGATCAAAGAGAAACACTTTGGTTGTAATCAGTGGCTTGACACTGTTGCAACTGTGTGTTAAGACACCTTTGGTTGTGGACACAAAATTCATTTGTCTCATTTTAGACTGAAGGCTGTGTCTTTTATGCAAGGTTAACAGTGCTGCTGCTGCATGCGGGCAGCACAGTGCAAACAGGCTTACTGGCAAAAGTAAAAAACAATAATGAAATCCTTTTTTCAAGAGAAAGCCCACTATCATTCATTTCCCTTTTCTTTTTTTAAATAATGAAAGGATACTACTCACACACAGGATACTACACAGTCATGACTTTATCACTTCCCTTGAGCAGTGTGTTTTTGTGAATGGTGTAATGCAACAATTTATTTTCCTTGTTACTTAAAATAAATGTGGTTCCGGAATCTTCCCTGAGCTTTCTAAAGAAAGGTAATCAATCTTTTGATGCATTGGCATTTATTCTCCTGAAAAGACAGTGCAGCCCATGTGGTACTGCCTAAAATCTTTACTATTTAAAATCTCATTCTGTGCCATTTGAAGAACTTAAAGGATTCAGCTTTGCTGCCAGTGCAAATGATCCAAGTGCCACTGCTGTGCGGGTGTTCAGGGCTTTCTGTTACCGGCTAGCTGAGGTCTCTCTGGCCTGCTCCACTTGATAGTTTGTGGGGGTTCAATCTCTAGGCTCTACGTGGTCTGAGGCTTGGTGAAATGAAGAGAGGATTCTGCTTTGGTTAGGAGGATGTTTATTCCATGTGGGATGGAAGGCAGAATGGCTGAGAATGGTCGGTTCACCCTGTATGTCACCTCGGGTGAAACCCGAACCAGGGGGGTCTTAGGTCCAATAGGGAAGTTAGAGGGGAGTGGTCAAGGCCAAGGGCACTTTACACTACAATGCCAAGGGTGGCACCTGGACATCTTGCCAATAGGAGAGGATAAACCAGGGTGATTGACAAGACAGGGTGATACCACCAGGTGGGTGGGATAGGGGGGTCAGGGGAAAGGGAATGAACCATTTACAAATTATGATTACACATTGCAACACTGCTGGGCTTTTTTATAAGAGCTGAATGTTTAACCCCAGCTGATGATGTTATGTTTCCAAGGATACTACTTTGCAAATAAGTATGTCAGGGATAGAGTAAAGCATTCCCGTTTGGCGTTTCCCCTCCAGTGAGAGTCACTGACCTGCAGATGAGAACCTTCTAAAGGGTCAGGTCTCCGTGCTCCTCTGGGCCTTTGAGGAAGCAGCAGAAGTACGGTCACGACATTTCTGAGGAGGTCAACTGGAAGAGTCAGTCATTCAAACACATGGAAGGTTAGCATAAGCTATAGGGTGCCCATTAGCTGCATTCTCAGCCAAGGTGTTTTTGGGTGGTCTCTGGCTAGTAGCGGTGCCAGCCTGCCATGTCTGTACCTCCCAGGAACTTAAAGGTACCTTCACTTCTGTGTAGCAGGGAGGGAAGCTTTTCTGATAAGATATGCCAAATGGTGTTTGCACGAGCCTCAATCCAGCTTCTTCTGATACATATAAAAAACCTGGCTGTAAAAATCCCAGATTTGGGCGTACCATAGCTGTAGAACAGGACCAGACACACAGAATGGCAGTGCATTTCAAGGAAAAGCAAACTGATGTACGCTGTTCTACAGCTTATATGCAAGATCTGCTTCTGCAGACTGATCTCTTGAGTTGGTTCAGGGTTTATTTACAGCCCAGCCACTGGACTCAGCTTTTACCACAGAGCATGGATGGAAGTGTCCATAGTAGGGTTTCTGGTTGGTTTGGATGTTGGGGGGTGGGGAGTGGAATTTTTTTGTAGTGCATGTGTGGTGGCAGTATTAACAGGATATTTTGGTATGTTGCAGTTAATACTCAGTTTTCTTTGCAGGGGTTTGAAGTGGTTGTGACAATTCATTCTCATACCATTATAGCATTGATAAGTAGATCTAATTGGACATGAAATAGTTTTCCCTCTTAGTCACTATTACAAATTCATTTCGGTTTGCAAGTTAGTGAGAGAATACAGACTCAGAGACACTGATCTATAAGGGAAAGACCTGCTGAGCAGGTGATGCTACATTGATCTCTCCGGGTTTGAGGCTATTTGGCTGCTATCCTGTTATATTTGTACTGTATTCAGGAGAGCCGAGCAGTTAATCTACGTTTGTTAGTGTTTAAAAAAAAAAAAAAGTGATGAGTTTTAATGCAGACTATCTGTAGTACCTGCTCCTGCAGTTGCTTTCAGTATAAGGAATTCTTCCAATTTATTTTCTCTGAACAGATACACATTGTCTGTTTAATCATGACCAGGGATTAACATTCAAGACAACTGAGATGAACATTTAGAGTAACCTTGGCTTAGATGCCAGAGAGCTTGTGCCATGTTTCGGCATTAGTTCTGATAAAATCCTAGGGAAGCGAGAAGGATTGAAACACCTCTATGCTGTTGTGTTTCTGCTGAATAACATCCACTATCAATTGTAAAAGTCTGTGCAGACCTGTGAAGAAGGAGCTGCTTTGCAAAGTTTCCTGCTCTGCCAGCATTGCTCATAGGTAGCTTACTCGGTCATAACTAAACAGCATTGTCAGGGTGAATAAATCTAAGCAAAACTCTAGAGCTTAAAAGCAAAATGCTGAAGGCAAGTTACTGCACTCTCAGGAACAGTTACTGATGGAGTTTGGCTGATTATTACACAGAGTGTAGCCTTGTGAGCGAGCCAGGACAGGGTGAAGGCTTTGGGAGGGCACAGTTTCTGTCACCATACAGCAGATCAGTACTAGATAAGAAAATGAAACCCTTAATTAAACTCAAGTTCTGCTGATTTGTGAGTGAAAGTTGTCTGGTTGTCACTGCAGGCAGAATTGGACAAAGCTGGTACTTTGAAAAGTTACATTAAGGGAACTCAAGTAACATCATTAGAGTGTATGACAGCTCTAAGTAGACAAACACATTTTTATACTGAAGTAAGTTGACAGCCCTTAATGCAGAAAGTTAAAATATTTTTTTTTTCTTAGGAAACACCACAAAAAGTTACCAGATAAGACTACAGGAACTGATACATGCAGAACTTTAGAGGAAGTAGTCAGTTCAAAAACGGGTCAGTCTAGAGTTGTTTTATCTTTCAGTGTTACAAAATTTCTTAAAACTTCCACCTGGAAGGGATTAGAAATAGAATTGGTAAAATCTCCTTCTACTTGTTCATTTTACAGGTGCTCAGGTTTTTTTGTTCGTTTTACATGGGAAACCCACTGTTAAACATAATTGACAAAAAATCCCAGATCAAGTCATGTGAACTGAGTAGCTGCACCACCCAGAGCATTGTAAATTGAAGCAAAATTCTCTGCAAGCTGGCTGAGCCTCTTGGGGAAAAACCGTGAGCCTCAGCATAAAGCTGCCGGTCTGTCCAGGAAGCGTTGCAAGTTGGGATGCTCGAGGATCTGCCTCCTGGTGAAGGGGTGATGAGGGGAGAGGAGACTTCAGGGTCTGCAGGGTGCAAACTCCCAGGCTGACATGGATTGACTTAGACCCATTCAAGGAGTGTACCTAGGACCAGTGAGGCCAAACAAAGAATTAAATGCACCCAAGGTCCTTAAAAAATCCTAGATTCACTCAGTATCCGACTCAGCCTAAAGGAGTATAAGCTGGGAGTACTATAAAAATATAAATTCTCTGCTGTAAAAGTATAGATTCTATCCAGTAAAACTCTGTGGGTAATGGTGGGAAGTCTGTGCCTGTTGCAAAGAGCAGTCAGCAAAATCCCTCTGGCATTCTGATCCATTTGGACACCAGTGAAGGGTATCTCTTGAATATCCTGGGGGTTTCCATGTCAGCTGGATGGTTCCTGTGTCACTCGCTGTGCGTGGCAGTGCATTGCTGCTTTGGAGTTACATGGCTTGGTGACAGCCAGCACAGTGGGGCCCGCAGGGAGCTGCTGCACAAACTGTGCATGGCAGCGGCACGCTCAGCTCTGCTGGTACCTCACGGAGTCATCTCTCATCTGAAGCGTGGTGACAATCACTGTCACCACGCCTGTTCCCCAGTGCTCAGCACAGAGAGGGGAGATGGGCTCTGTAGGCTGTTGACAAGACTTTGTGATGAGCAGACCTGTCTCTGTTTGCTGTACTAATACAAAGTCAGCAGGGAGAGAAGCCCTCAAACCATGCTGGACAGCCACTTGGTGTCCAAGCAGGGACAAAAACAAAGTCTAGTGAGGCAGTCAGTTTCATTGAGGTAGACAAGAGGTATTCATGTGAGGAACAATTTTAGCCTTTATGTTTATAAAACTTACTGCATTGGCTTCCCAAAGATGTGCTCCAGCCTCTCTCCATGAATCCAATGCCGCCTTTTTCAGCTGTGCTGTCAGCAGCACTTCCTCAGGCTGACCTGGCTTTGGCGCTGGGGGAGGATAAATTATCAAACTCACATGAGTCCAACAGCATCTCTCACTGGTACCTGCTGTAAGGCAACAGAGTTTGTCTTTAGGGAGGGTGGGAAACTTCATCACTGCCACAGTGGTGCTCCAGTGTTAGACACCAGAGAACGCTGCTTCCATGTCTCTAGGTGACTGCTTACCAAGCTTCGCTGTCCAAACCCTGCTCTCTCAGGGGCCAGGTTGCAACTTGGGTATGGAGCGGCAATCAGGGACTACACGATTTTCAAGTAATTCCTACTGCTGTCCAGCCTGTGCAGCTCCTTCGAGCTAGGCTGCCTTCCTGCACTTCCTTGGGCAGTGTGCTCAGCCTGCTCCCTCCCTAAGTGCTGCCCCTCCACTGCGGATGAAGGGGGGTCAGCCAGCTGACTGGACGCGGTTAAGATTTTTCAGGGCCAAAATCAGCTTAAATGGTTCATTATCAATTATACGTCAACTTAATTGGATCATTTCCTGTAGGAAGAAAATATGCTTGGTTTATGCACTGGGAATCCAGGAAGCAGACTATTAGACCTTTAAGGAGGTGGGGGGAGGAGGAATGCAGCAAGTTATCATTAAAAGAATTATTCTGATTAAATCAGTCATCTTATTTAATCCCCTTGGATGGTCTAATCTTCAAGCTGCACTGGGTGCAAGGTTCAGAACTAACACTGCGCTATGTTTTCCATGTGATTGAGACTGAGGAGATAGTTTTGGGAATTACTGCATGTAGTTGTTAAAAGGAATCAATGGCCTGGAATAGAATGCTTTCTGCTCTACCCTTCAGTGCCGTGCAGCCCTCAATTTGACATTCTCTGACATATTACAAACCATATAATGTTCTCCTAGAGCACAGTGAGCTTGATAAGCCAGCACCGGCACTGACACGACTCCGGTTAGAGCAAGCATGCCTGTGCCCAGTGATTGGGATGGGACTTGTCAGCCAGCCCTGCATGGCTGGCAGCTCTCTTACGTAAGATATGCTTGTACAACTGGCTCCAAAGGAAGCAGTCACAGGTCCAAATTAAATCCAGTGATTCCTCAGTGAGAGGTTTCTTTGAGCCAGATTTTTCTTACTAATAAGAAAAAAAAATAAATAGTCCAAACAACTTTCTTCCTGTTATGGAAAGTAACAGTTTGTCTTGTTCCTAGTTACATTACTTGATAAGTAATGGTTTTAGGGTTGTTTCTAGTAATTTGGGGGTAAAGGTTCTGATGCTGTTAGAATACGCATCTCATGACCTGCAGTTTTGTCATCTCCATTTGCTTTCCTCAGTGGCTGCCAATGAGGTGCTGCTCAGCCTTGGTGTAATTAGAATATTCTCACTAACCTAACGCTGCGCCAGGCTTCTCTTGGGTGGTGATTTTATGCAAGACCATATGTCTCAGGGATTTTTTTCATTTAGCTAGGGGACAGGGTAGCAGCCTTTCCCTCGCTCTTTGTTCATGGCACTGCCGAGCAGCATCAGGGAGCAGGCCAGGCTTGGCAGCGAGGTGTAGTCATGAGCACAGATGTTTGGCAGCAGAGAACGATAGGACCCATTAGATATTAACTGCTGCAGTTCCTGCTCTGACTTTGTGGGAGGGAAGCACCAAAATGGTGTTTCCTTGAAAAGCATGTTTTTCATTCCAGGTCACCCTGAGTTGATTGCCTTCCATCTAGTGTGAGGTGGTCCTGCTGCCTTGTGCCTTTCTGTGCAAATGGGCACTGGGGAAATAAATGACAGAACTTGCTTGAACACCACAGAGGCACATGATGTGAAGCCAGCGCTAGGAATAAATGAAAGGCTTCACTTTAGAACCAGTTAATTTCGGGGAATTCAGACATTAATTGCTATATAGATAGACTGGCCTGTCTAGAGCCTAAGGTGAGCTGTGAAGGTCCCTCTGACTTAAAAAGTCTGATTAAGGTTTCTTGAGTGTAATCACACAAATCAAGAGCTCTACTTGAATTTATTTCGTCTTGTAACCTACTCCATATATTTTTTTGTTAAAACCTAATTCTGCCATACTATTAGGGGGCACAAGTCCTATTTACAGAAAAAAGCAACAGTCCATAAATGAGAAACCTGTGACAATGCCAGCCTATATACCCCTTAAATTTATCACCCTGATTTCACACATGTTGACTTTACATACCGTAAGAGTCACTGAATTCAGCTCGAAAAATCCTGCTCAAGGCACAGTCAGCATTTCATTCTCTAGAGTAAAACCAGTGAGTCCAGCAAACCAATTTAAACACCTCCTGCTTTACTTCTCTTTCCTTTTTACTGTCTTAGCAGGAGTGGGAAAGAAAAAAGGTTTTGAGTTAAAAAGAAAAAAAGGAAGCAAGCTGCCAGTAATACTTCTAGGTGACTCATCACAGGAAAACAAACCCACATGGAGTAAGCCCAGTCCTGATTTAGCCAATTGGAAGAAATGAACCAGAATAGTTTTAGGAACTAAACCAAACACCTGGGTGAGCTCAGCTGGACACAGCTAATCCAGCACCAGCACAACGCTGTCTTCATCATCCATTCCTCTGAGAAGTTCCACAGCCCTCAGCTAGGATGGGGCTCCAGAAGGCATTAACTCACCAGAGAATGGCCTCACTCAAGAGCAGCGTTCTATAGGCTGGGACAGCTTTCCACAGCTCTGATCTGGGCTTCTGGACTCCATCTGCATGCCCTGCTCCACCTGTGTGTACACTGGAGCCCTGCTGTTGCCTACCATTTGAATAGCTGCCCCTTGCATCCAGTGGCATTTCTGAGCAGCTAAACCAGGAGCCCAAAGGTGCATTCCTCGTTAAGGAAGGGCCCACGGCTGGCAGTTGTTGAGGCTTTGACTGCATGCATAGATCCAGCTGAGGCACGGAATGCTCGAGGTAGATTTGAACACTCTTTATGTTATCACGACCCTCTCAGGCATCACCTTCCCTTACTGCCCCCCACTTGCCATAAATTTGTCACACTGACAATCCATGTGTTGCAGTGACAAGTACATGAGCATGCTTACCACTGTGTCTTGAAATACGTATCTTGATGAGAGGATGCAGCTCTTGATGAGGCTCCTGAGGGAGGAGCTTGGCACAGTACAAGAGGAAAGCACATCCTCATGGCATGTCACACCATTAACAGTATTTAGTTTCTAGCTCTGTTTTCCTTGAGGTTACAGTTTTGTTCACCAGCTGTTCTGTTTGTAGCATTCCTAGAGAAAATTAAAGACCCCACATTTGGGAGGGAGAGAGGAAAGAAAAGGAGTCTCCACAGAAAAGCTACTACTGCCTGCAGCTCTGAGGCTGCCGTGCAAGTGGGCTCTCAGGGCTGTCCTACCATCTCGGGCTTGTGCACACTCACTGGGCACAGTTTGGCTAGCAAACTGTGGACTGCACTCCAGGAGATAAAACTGCAGGAACATTGTCTGTGCACATACAAAGTGTGGAAGCAATCCTGTTGCACAGTCAGTGGGTTTTGCACAAGCCTTGCCATACAGCAGTAGAATAAAGATAAACTTTTAAAGGTAAATATTTTATTTTCTTTAAAAAGAGGCTGTGAAAATAGCAAGTTGGATGCATTTGTTCTGCTATGGAATATACACTTCTATTCAGAGACCTTTCCCCAAAAGTCACAGCAGCCTGATTTGGGGTCAGCTTCCGGTGAGCAGTGATGTAAACAGAGATGTGAGTTTGAATGGATCCATAGAGAGGAAAGGCCGCTGGTGTCCCTAAAAATTCTTAGTTGTTCAGAGTCATTAGCATGCCAAGTCTGACCAAAATGTGTCAGCAGCTGTCTCCTTCCAGCAGTTTTGGTTATTCTGACCTCTGTCCCAGGAAGCAAATGCTTTACAGCAGCCATAGAGCATTTTCAAGACTTGAAATCATTACAGTGGTTCGGTGAAGAATCCAGCTGTGATGATGACCTACCCAAACCCTGTATGCAGTGTACAGTTCTGGGCAGGAGCAGATGCCATGCAAGTTATGATTTATGGTGCTGCCTGCTGCCAAAAACTTTTGAACTGCATATGGGGCTAAGCGAAACTGAGTGAGGCTGCAAGACAAGGTGACACTTAGCGTATTTTGTTAATTGTCTCTGTACGGTTGGGCTGCTCGTGGCTTGTTACTAGTGCATTGTTCTCACAATTTCACAGAACACAACCTTCATTAGAGTCCTGGAAGGGAAAGCTGTTGTTTGTGTAACACTGTGCCACCTGGTACAGCTCTGTTCCACAGCATGTGCTTAGGGTATGACGGGCTAAATACTGAGAAAACTTCAGGAGCTATCCTGTGTCACTCTTAAACAGTGAGAACTTGTAAGAGGCAGCAGCAAGGGTGGAAAAAAGAGTCCAGGCAGAGCCAGGCCCATTCTGTGACAGGTTAAAGAGGTCCTGGAAGATCCACAAAGCACTTTTCCACAAGAAGAAACATTGCATAAAGCAGGGGAAAGATCTTTGACAAGGCAAAATTGATAAACAGAGTTGGAGTTTGCGAAGACCATGAGTGAGCAGTGGGGAGCTTGATGTCGGCCTGTTAGTTGGCTGCCTTTGTGCAGCGTGCTGCAGGGACATCTGCACTTTCAGTGCTGATGTCAGAATTTGTGTGTGGGGTGTTTCTGTAGCTTGGAGCTGACAAAACCCAAGTGTGTGGTCAATTCAGACACCTGCAGGTCAGAAACAGGCAGTGTTTCTCAAACAGCTGTAGTGGGAGGAAGTGTGTTAGTAATGACAAAAATGGGAATCCACTGCTTTAGAAATGGTGAACTGAAGTTTGTGTGAGCCTTCAGGAACCTTCTAGTGGGAAGCACATAGAAAGCCATGGGGATGGAAATGGATTTTAAGAACTCATTAACAATCAGATTGGTCTGGGAAAAACGCACTAGGGGAAAAGTGGGGCCACATGGAAAAGCTGGTAGAGCTTTTGGTAATGGATAAGTGGACCTGATAAATTTACTTCCTGCAACTGTTTTAAGAGGTTTTACATGTGTGCTTACTTGTAAGCCACTGAAATAGCCTGGAGACAGGTGGTTTAAAGCTCCACAGGCCCAGTTGGGGTGGCCATGGTGTTCCCAGAGAAGCTGGGCAGCCCAGCAGCTGATTGACAAGCGACCCTTTCAGCAAAGAAAAGCTTGTTTGGGCAGGTAGGACCCAACGTGTGCCAGCAAGTTTATATCAAGGGTGAGTTGGCTTACGAGTGCCCCTGGGTATCTTGAATGCTTCTCTTATGGTAACTTCTATTTTCAAAAGTGTTCTGCTGAAATGAATAACTTTCTTTACTGAGAGATGCTATAGAAACTGCACAGGGTCCACTCAAAAGCCATAAGAAGGGATTTCACTGAAGGGGTGTCCCTGCATCCAGCCATCCCTGTGGAGCAGTGCCCGGCAGCAGAGTCAGCGCGGAGCACAAGCTGCATCTGTGCCTCTGGTTTTTGTGCTGGCTGCTCTAAGAACTGGCCCTAAAAACCACCAGGATTTAAAAGCATCCCTAAGATGCTTGGTTGCTGCTTCTGCAGTGTGGCAGCAATGTAACAAGTCCTGCACGTGGAGAAGCTACAGCATCATTTCCTCGGCAGTCTGTTATGTTGTTGTTGAACAAGTGGATGTTTGAGACCTGGATTCCATGTCTCATTTTCTTACAGTCCGAGAGACTGACTACCTAAGAACAGAAGTCCGCTGGCTTCTCTTGTCCCAGCAGCCACACCTTTGTTAACGAGCTCACAGCACAGGTCACCTCAGAAGGCAAAGAACACCCTCTAGTCTTACCACAGCTCTCTGCTTCTGAAGCTGCAAGACAGTAGGACAAAGGCTGACAGATTTCTGCTCTATTTTGCCCTTGGGTTTGTGGGGAATTTGTTCTTTCTGGGCAAGCCAGTGCTGTGAGTGCACTGTGCTGGCTGGAAGCAATAGCTTGTGTGAAAAGGGAAAAAAGATTAAAACAGAAAAGACTGAATGGGAATAAAGAAAGGTGTCAAGTTTCTATACCTTCTTCTAAGATGTGCAAATATTTTTATTTCTCCCACACATGAAAGCATGTGCAGTAATTGCTGTATTGAAAATATTTTCTTTCCCATGGTGGTAGCAGAATCTTTGTAAGCCAAATCACGGCTGGTGCTCAGGACAGCTCATGGGCTTAGACCCTGTGGAGGATATGATGGCTTTTGTTTTACTATGGGAAAACTCAGTTCTGAACAGCTTTTCAATGTTGCTTAGAGGGAGTGTTGAGGAGAACCCAAAGCATAAGTAGAAGTTAAGCAAAGAACTGTATGATTAAGCAAAGAACATGCTTCTGATTGGCTCCACCTGAATCCAGTTAGTTCTTTACCAGGTTTGATGTCTGCTTTTTAAGGTAATTTGATTGTTAAAGGGAGGGGGTTTTCGGGACAAGGCAAATTTCTCTACCATTATCCTTTTTTTTTTTTTTTTNGTGGACTATCAAGAGGTTTTATGAAGGACAGAAAAGAACCTGATAAACTTACAAACCTAAATTTTAGTACTTTCAGAGAATTTTTCATCCCAATATAAGCTTGCTTTGGGGGGAAGGTGTTAGAATTAGGCCACCACCCTTGCAAAGAGATGGTCTCTAAACATTACAGCTTGTTTAAGCTAAGCAGAGGACGGTAGTAATAAAAATGATGAAAAATTATTGTTGAAGCAGATATTTCTAGGACCAGTATTAACACTTGATATTTTCTGCTTTAGCCAAGAGCATGTATGAAAATGGATTCCATGCAGGAAATTAGTGTATCCTGACCCCTGCATTGAAATTTGCTTTTGTTCATAATTTGTGATCATTTTATATACACCATATTTCTGCTTGATTGGGGTTGTTGTGTCTGCCCCTCCCAGTTTGTTCTTAAATACAAAGGTAGTTAAATATATCCAGGTAGGTTTGTTCCTGCTTTATATTGCATTTGGAAGCACAGTGTTAGAAAATTCACCCTGGAATGTAATGAAAGTAGAGAACTACTGCTTTGCAAGGAAAGTCAGGTCCTGTCCCACACTGTCTTGCTGTCTCCCTGACTTTCAGTTCATACCATTGACCCTTCCTCAAGCTGGGCAAATGGGGCCAGGACAGAGGTTAGAAGGTTCTCCCTCTAAAAATGAAATTACTGGATTCTGTGCCATCTGCTGGATCTGTGCTTCATGTAAAGCTGGCCTCTAGTCTCAGCTTCACTTGAGCTGTTTATCTGACTCCTCAGTGAAAAAAACTGAACGTGCTTTTACAGCAAAGTAATAAAATGCTATACAAAATATTCCTTGGCCCCCAGACAAGTCATGGGAAACTTTCTCCACACTGCAATAGAAATCAAAAGACTAAAGTCCTATTATGGAAGTGAGATCTTCAGCTAATATGAACTGCTTGGCTTGCACTGAACTCAAGGCTACATTCTTTCCTAAGATCTCTGTTGCTGTGTCTCATCCAAATGCATGTGCCTGCGAGGTCTCAATTTTTAAAAACACTACTTAATACTTAACATGGGTTTTAAAGCACTAAAAAATTAATTTGTGCACAACAGTTTGTGGAGAGGGAGGCAATATAGGAAGTGTTCAGTGAGGCAGGATGCTCTCTTTCTTGGAGCTTGGTGTGCTTCTTGTCAGAACAATGACTACATGATTGTTTCAGCTGAGCCTGGATATGTAGCAACACAAACCACTGGGAAGCATTATAGAACACAAAGAGTCCTATAGAGAGGAAGGCAGGAGTTAAGAGTAAGACAGAGGAATGTTCCTAGGAAGTCAGGGCAGCTCAGCAGCAGGCACAGACCTGGCAAATGGAAATAGAGAGGGGACAGTAACAGGACTCTGTGCTGTGCACGTGATTACAGGGACCTGAACTGATGCCATGGAATTTTACGGATGCCTGCTAAAAATACCACTTACAACAGGGAGAGCTCAAGTGAGATTCCCACACAACGGCAGGCAGTGCAGTCAGGAACACCACTGTTACTGTGCCTCTTTACACAGGGCAAGGTGCCAGCACTCGCAATAACGTGCACTTGGCTTGGCCAGGCTGCATTGTTGGAAGTCTGCTTTTGACTGGATTAGGTTTTGGATCAGGCTCCTTGTGATTAATTTTTGGCTTATACATTAGGATTGGGGTTCATGGAAAATCAGGTGAGGGATCTGGACATCATTATATTTTAAAGGCTCTCTGGGGTTTAACAAACTAATCCAACCCTTAGGAACTCCTAGACTTGATTGTGCAGGTGTGCAGGAGCTGTGCATACTTCAGGCAACATCCTACAAAGTCAGACTTAGCAAACCAAACCTGTAGCTGTATGTGTGTTCTAGGGATAAGCATTTGTTTTAAACTAAGATTGCTCATTGAAATAGAGCTATGAAACCTATTTGTGACTATTTCCTTCTTTGCAATAGGTTTTGAAACAATCGTGTACTGAGATTTTGTATTTGGAGCCATCCAGTGTCTGTGTAGGAGGTAAGGTTTTACAATTTTAATATACTAGTCAATTATTAGGAGTGTGGTTTCCCTGTTTTATCCAAAAGAAAACTGCATGTCTCTAGAATAAAGCATCTCTGACTTAAGTCCTCAAGAAGTTAAAGAAACATTGGATTTCTCTGTTAACTTCTTATTCTCCTCAGAGGAGCTGATCACCAGGGCCTGCTTCCATAGCTTGGTAATGCATGTGGAAGTTGGAGAGCATTTATCTGCCCCTCTTCCATGAGACTCTGCATTTGTCCCAGATCTGTCCCAAAATCTGTGGAGTGTAAGAACAAAGCACGCAACTGCATTTTTGGGCAGCAAGAGCAAATTTCATATTAATGAAATGGAAGAGTTGCACAGAATTTTAAGGCCTTGTCTTCTTTCTGAGCTTCATAATCCACGCATAGTTGGAGATCTATCAAAATAAGGTAGTTGCAAAATGTTACTTGGATATTTTTGTGAAAACATGGATCCTCTGGGTGAAGTCAGTGTTCCTGGTAAAAAAACTCTTTTCATTTCTCTTCTGCACAGCTCACAGATAGTGTGGCCCTCAGGCAACTTGCAGAGAAACAGTACTAAGGAGAAATGTTTTCTTCACCTGGCACTTTAAGTGAGCCTGATCTGGGTTTGGGGAGTCTTCTTGTTCTGAGTCCCAGATTTCTCATTACTCATTCACTGAGAAACTGTGTCTTACTATGCAGCTGAGCCCTGGATCCTGGTGATATCCTGAATCCACTTCCAGTTTCATAGGGCTGCCTCAATAAAGACTTGGGGAAAAATCTTGACTTTGCCCATTTATAAGGAGAATTCAGTACAAGGGTTCAGGAAAAAAGGAGATCTCACTAAGTTGGAAGCATTACTATGTTGTAATTGTTGTGTATTGTTTATTGCAGACTAAATGAAGTTGCCCTGGTGTAACTTAGTGCAGTGGACTGAAGTGTGGTGATTTTGTGTGTTTGCTTTTCCCTCCAGAGGAGTTTCAAGTTGTTCTCAGAGGAAGCGGCTTAACCCTTGGTGGAAGAACCGACAGCGTGACTTGTACCTATCAAGTGAACGGAACAACAATCCGTAAGCGTGGGCATTTGCGATCATCTGCCTTTGTAGTCCTGAGGCAGTGATTGATTTGGCTTCTCTTTACCTCAGCTGATGAAAATTGAAAGAGAAAAATATCAAAGAGGAGGAGAACAGGAAAGCTCTGAGGATTAGTAAAGGGAGGAAAGTTGTTTCACACTCTGCTCAGAGGTTTCATTTTGCTACCAGGTGCTGTTAGTTGTGAGTGGTGTTGGCAGCCCCCTGGCTGTGGGCATTAGTATGGGTGAGAACTGTTTGGCTGCTGCTGTTTGGGCAAGCAGGTGTTTGCTGATGAACAAACTTGTCACTGCAGTGTACTGACTGAGGTCACTTTCTGCACGATAATCCTGGCCAAGACATCTCATTGCAATTCCCAGAGGTACTTGCCTTGTTTTTTGCAAGGTCTCTGCCCGTTCTGGGTGGTGTGTCCAGTGTGCTGTGGGTTTCAGGGGCATGTCAGCCCTCCTCCTGCAACAGCACAGAAAAAGGCCAGGTCAGAACAGTGGTGTATTTTGTCATGGTCCTTGAGCTCCATGTGCACAGCATCAGAGCTTACTGCAGCCACAGCTCAAAGCAATTCTGTTTCAGATGGTGACCATGACATCTTGTACAGGCACTTCCCTGTAGCTTATACATGAGTTTGCTTTTTCTATTCAGAAACTCAAGTGGATGGCTAGGATAAGTACATCCAACTTCTACCTCTAAACAGAATTCCTTAGAAGCCAGCCAGACTGGAAAACAACCAAAAAGGATTTTGAAGGAAAAACTACGACTGATTTTTTCCCTGTCTGATTTTTTACTGTCTGATTTCTGTATTTGCCTGTCTTAAATTCCTACACAATCAAACTTGTGTTTCCAGTGTGCTCCCTGGATATTGTATATACTGGAATAGGCTGCCAGTCGCTCCTGCCTGTTAAATACCTACAATAATTTGGCAGAATAACATGATAACCCAGTAGTTCTGGATGCAGGCAGCCGGTGTAAGTCAACTCCGCTTGTATAAATTTCCCTTCAGTTTCCATTACGATTGTCACCTCTGCTTCCTATTGCCCACAAACACTTGCTATCATCTGATGTGAGACTTGCCAACTACAGCTCTGGGCTGCTTGTTTTTTCTTGGCTTCAGAAAGGGGTGTGCTGAAGACATGAGGGTAGGGGAATGGCACAGTGATGTATTGATTATAAAAACACAATCTGCTCTATGGGGTCTTGCCAGGGCCTTCTCAATCCCCCCAGTCGACATCTTTAGCAATGGACAACAGTGAGCAGTTGGGGAGTAATACAGGAAGAAAACAGGGAAATTTCAAGTGGTGCTTCCTGCAGTACATAGGGTCATTCTCTACAGCTCTGTGCTGGATTCTGACTGCCTGCTTCGGAGGAAGCCTAAAAAGGGCCAGTGGAGCCAGGATAAACAAGAAGATAGGCAGGGTGCTTGGAGCAGTAGCAGGAGGAAGGAGACAGTCCCAAGAGAAGGACAATCATCCCCATGTCATTGCAGTCTCTTCTACAGAAGACTGGTAGTCCCTTTGCAGAACCCTCAGTATGGGCACAAATGGAGGCACTCAGGTGAAGATCTGCTGGTGTTGAAGTTCCCCTCACTGAGAGCTTAGGCTCTCTTTGGGACCAGCCTCTGAGCACACCCTTACTGTGTCAGTTCCCCTGCTTTTAAAGGATGCATTTGGCAGCTTTCTTGTTCTGCATTTATAAAGAACCATTACCAAATGCTAGAAAGGAAACCTGCCAAATGGAGCTGTGGGATAGAAAAATAATCTATGAAACATACCATTAAGACAAAAACATATGGCAATGTGCTAATCCCTCTTTCCCACCTCACAACTAGCCCCAAATCTAGGCCAAGCAGTCAGTGCAGATTATAGCACATATGAAAAGCTCATTTATGCCAACAGCTCCTCCTTCAGCTGCCCCTGAACTGCTTGTCTGTCTGCCTGTTCCTGAAATGCAGGACAGTCATCTCCAAGTTGATCTGGCAGATCACTTATCTGCTCTCACCCCACAGTCAGGAGATAGTCCTTGCACAGAAATCATCAGTCCTGCCATGGGGAAGTTCAGGTGGATGGTTCTGCATACAGGAACCGAATTTACCCCAGCTTACCAAACACGTGAGGCAAAAAAGCTCCATCCTCTCCTACTCACACCTGCAGAACAGAAATGCTGTACTGGACACAAGGCTCTGCAAATAAGTGCTTCATGTGCTGTACACATAGGTGCTTTGTAAGGTATTTGCAAATCATACAGACTCAAAAACAGAAGAAACACCAGAGAAAAAAGACACTCGAGTCACAGCTAATAAAACAGTCCTATAATGCAATGCACAGGGATGAAGCCAACTAGAAACAAACCTTCATCTTCCAACTATCAGGAAACTACTAATAGTGTTCTCACTCTCCACAAAGACAGTGTTGATTCTAGGAAATGTTCTCTTGAACAGCATGAGCTGACTGGAGTAGCTCAAATAAGTGCTGTAATGTAGGCTGACCTGACAATTACAGCCAGCTCTGGGGCTCCATGTTCCTTACCTTGGTCCTGCCTTGCTGCTTGTTTCAGCCAGGATAGACCATAAGGAGCATGAAAATGGAGGGACCTCACAGCATGTTCACATGGCAGCTCCTCACCTAAGCTGTACAGCATAGTAAGCTCATATAGTTTGTTGTTTTTTTTTTTTTTTTCAGATGAAAGGCCTAAGACAGTAGAATCTGATTTTTTGCTCTGCCCTGCACCAATCCTGTATAAAAGTGGCCAGTAAGTACTGAACCAAATGCCGGCATGCCGGCCCATGTTTCTGTTGCATTTGGCATCATTATAGCTGACGTTAACTGGGAGGGGTTTGGCTGAAGGCAATATTTAGTTGCTTTTACAGGGGGTGGTTTGTTGTTGCATTTTTTCCTCCATTCTTCTGTTACTTCATATACATTCTTCTGTATATGCCAGCTTTGGAGTGCGCTTTGAGTAGTCATCTGTGACCAAACCATTCGGACAGTGCCTTAGAAATGAATATTCAGCAAGTTTATGAAATACTGGAACGATCTGTCTTGTCATAAGCTTAATGCAGATTAGCTGTTTTAACAGGGCATAGTATGCTCTCGTCTGGATCATCTTCAGGCCCACTGTTAAAGAGATGACATTACCACTGACACTTACAAGCTATTATTAAAATTAGGTGTCAGGACATGTACCCCTGCTCCACACATCCTGATTCAATGAGTTAACAGCTCCAGCACTGGGGCTAAACTGCAGCTCTGGCCTTATTCTCAGTGTCACTGGCCAGGGCTGCACATTACTTCTGGCCCTTGGAGAACTGATCTTTCCTTCCTCCTCTCCAACTCAAATGTGCCTCAGGGCCTTATGATCACTGGGACTTCATTGTGCAGATTTCTGAAGACCCTAAGCTAATCTGAAGTCAGAAAACTGTATATCAGATCTGGGTCCTGTGGGAGGGCCAAGGCTTTGGCTGTTGGCTTCCTCCCTTTTTGTCAAGTAGTTCTTCCCAGAGACTTATTAGGAATGAAGCTAATGCTAATCCAGTAGGAAGCACAGCAGTTCTGCATTGGCATTTATCTATGGCAGTTCAGCAGCTGAAGAACTAAGCTGTGTTGTATAGATGACTTGTCTGTAGTTACATTTCTGACTTGAGCAACAGCCACGTCAGTTGTGCTGTCAGATGGATAGCAAAGCTCTAAACGCACATCTGGTTTGTGTGTTAAAAAGCAGGCTGTGGGAGGGAAGTTGGAAAGCCGTAGAGGAAAAACATTCAGTGCTTGACCCCAGTGGGGTGGTTGGGGGCAGAGGATCTGCCTCCCGAGCTGCGTCATGGCTGGCAGGGAGAACAAGCATGGAGTAGAGCTATATGGAGGGCAGAGGGATGGGGTGAGGGATTCAATACTGATGTGTTTCCTGATGTTGCTTTTCACATAATTTTGTGATACAAGCATCTGTGCCATGTGCAGCAGGGTGTCAGGCCCCTGTGCCTGCTGAGTGGCCTGTGCATCCCACAGCGCTGCAGCAATACTCAGCTGGGAGCTGCTGGGGGTGCGCAAGGGTTTGGCACAGCAGCTCTGGAGCTCCTGGCTTATCTAAAACCAGTCAGCACCACCAGAGTTGTAAAGGAACTGATTTTGTCATCAGAACAATGTCAGTCAGTTGGGTCAAAACCCCTCCTTCCCAGGCCAGGTATTTCAGCACAGTTACTGTACAACAGAAGAGCAGTGGCAAATTAGGTCCCAGTATGAAGCTCCCCAAAAGCTGATGCTGTAAATGCTTTTCCACACACGGTTTGTCCCAGAGTACGTAAACAGCCAGTCCTACCATGTGCATGTGAAGTGCATGACACATTTGTACAGGTTAAAGCTGTGGAAGTTAGTAGCACATGCTGCATTTTTCCTCACACTGTGGAGTGTTACTGAACCAGACAGCTGCCACGCTGGAACTGCAGCGTGGATAATGCACATCAGCACAATACAGTTGGAGTTCTACAGGTTCACAGTAAAATACATTTTCCCAAGTTATCATGTGAAACACAGTTCCCTGACCTGCTATTGAAGGAGTTGGAGCCTTGGCCCAGAGCTGAGCAGTTTGCTGTGCAGAAGACTGACAGCTATGGAAGTTATGTATGTACTTGAACTCTTGACATCCCATTGGCACAGCCTAGACTAGTGCTGGATATCTCCCAGTAATTCTTCATGTAGTGGAGCTAATATTAATCGCTAATGTAGCAACAACCACTTTGTTCTTTTCTAGTACTCTTTTGGGTGGAATTAAGAGAACACAAGCATCCCGAGTTAGCTTGCTGTGTGACTTTTAAACCTGCAGCTTGGTTTCTGGGTGACCAGTCAAGACTCATGCAACAGGTTTCATTGTATCTTTTCCTAATTGGAGACACTTCCTGTTGCCTGAGGAATTAGCAATTTTCACATGCAGAGTAATACTAAGCTGTGTGGAATAGATAAAATGCCAAAGCATCCGGAATGTTGGGTTGGTGAGCCCCTGCTGTCCTGGACTTTGGCCATGGTGTGTTTCTGCTTCCTTCCCAGATGTTGGCTGCATTGAGTCTGGAGCTTCCCAAACGCCAGCTGTAGATTTAACCCAGCATTTTTTTCAAAGTCTGCTTTTCCACGGTACCCTGTAGCAGATGGATGTATCATCCTTCGGTTGGGTGACAACATGAGTGTGCTGCCTGTGCCATTTAAAATCCCTTCTTGTCATGCTGCTTCTAAAGTGCAAAATTCCATAGTCTGCTTACAAACCCAACCCACTTACAAGGCTCCTGATCAGCTAACAGCTGACAATTATTCACGATTTTCACACAAGCAACCCATGCCTTATAAAATGCATTACAAATTTGAAATAAAGCAGAAAGTACACATACACCTTGCAGGAAGGTGAGGGGGCCAACCCAGGTTGAATTTTGAGAGATTACTTATGCAATGTGATGGCAGGTGTAACAACACAATCAAGCTGGTTAGTAAACAGGACTCTGATTCTACTTCATTGCCCATCTAGAAGTCACATTTTCAAGGTCTCAGAATATTTGAGAAAATCAGTTCCCCTTTTTAGCTGAGACTTGGATTTGTTGTCCTGCCACAGCATGAGAGAATCAAACCAAACCAGAGGTGGCTATGACCCCTCTATTACTGTGTCTTTCTGTAGTCATTGTGGCTTGGAAAGCAATCAGAGCCCTTGTCTCTTTGAACACTAGTACAGGAAAAACAGTCATATTTTAAAAGTCTACATTCCTTGCTAGCTTCACTTTTGTTCTCTCACTTCTGCCCTAAGTTCTGTGAGTTTGCATCCAGAACAATCTCTCTGTAGGCTTGCCTTCACCTCCAGCTGCCTTCTGCTCTGCTGAGCCATTGGTGAAACCTCCTCTGCATTGTATGGAAAGGCCAGCGGAAAAAACAGCGTTTCTTGCACTGCCTGAACACTTACAAATTTTCTTTTATTAGATGAGTGGATGACAGTAACTACTGTGGAAGTTGAGACAGACACTGCACTCAGAGTACTTCTTTAAAAACTTCTGTGGGCTCCAAGTGTTAGCACTGTGTTATTTAGAAGTCCTTCATACCTTTTCTCTGTTGCAATCCCATGGGCAGCTCCATACAGCTCTTGTTCTTTCTCTTTCCTTTCTTTCTTCCTCCAGTTCTACCTCACTTCTTCTTGTCCCTAGCACGGCTGCCTAAACCTGTCTGTCCTATGTATGACATCTTACCCTTTCTTTCCTTTGCACAACTTCCTGTCCTTTCCTCCTCACAGCACAGCCAGCAAACTCTAACTAACTCCAACCGAACCCCCCCCAGCTAACTCACTCTTTATTACAGGCATAGCTGGGAGGGCAAGGCTGTTCCCACTCTTGGATAATTAACACAGCTGTAATAAATCAAGGGTAAGATTGCCTTCATCACCATCTTCATCTGTCTCCCCACAACTATAGTTTAAACTAGCACAACAAAACACTGTTTTGCTGAAATGCTTCTAGTGAGTGACTTACTTATCTCCGTCTGCTTGAACTCTTGTTTCTCACTGGAATATCATGGTAACATTTTGGATTTCATGGTGCCTACTGCAAACATCCAGTCTTGTGCAGACTCTCCTCTAACCCAGACAAGAAAGAATGGATGTAAGCTAGGCAGTGGATTATTCAAACTGAACCAATAGGCTGAGGAATTGTCATTGTTCTTAAAGTAGTTTAGGGAACTACAGAAGTCTGTTCTTTCATGCAGCTGCAGTGCTGGCCAGCTTCCATCTTTGTGCATCCTGCACCTGAGCTTAGGTTTTGCTAGGACAGAAGTATGCATTGTCCTCCTTGGGCTCAGAAGCTTAAGGAATAACAGAGCCAAAAAAAAGACAAATCCCAGCCTCAATCTGAGTGAAAGTGAAACTGCTCTCACATGTACCTTGGCTTGATGATCAGCTTGCGTGCCAAGGTGGGACAGTTCACACTGCTGCTGTTAATGACCTTATTTGCCCTCTATTCAAATACTGCTGTGTTCAGCTTCCATTTTTCACTTCCTACATCCTGTCCAACACAAACAGCTGGTGGCACTTAGAGAGCAAAAATTCAAAGGGAATTATTTTCTGGGTGGTAGGAAGGAAAATGACTACTCCTGTACTGCCAAATTCTTGGTTACCTGCGGTTTCCACGGTGCTGATGGAATCTGGGGCAGCTCACCTGGCACAAAGCTCACAGCAATGCAGGAGGTAGTCTGTTACCCATCACATGCCTCACATTCAGCTCTAGGGGCTCTAGGATTTCTAGCTGGAAGATGTCTCCATGACAAGGGAACAGGGGTACCTTGGATCTTGCTTTCTGTGTTCCAGGTGTCATTTTTATTAATACCAGCACCAGATTTAAGGGGAAGAACGTGGACACATGAAAGCAAACAGGCACAGAAAAGATGAGTGGATTGTGGGCTCCATCCTTCATATTACCTCACTAGGTTTCTAGACAGCTGTCCCTTTGGGGAGCAGCTGGAAGGTGTTCGATGGAGCAGTTGTCATGGCAGGCTCCCAATCAGGGATCCTGACTGTCCCCACTACCTAAAGATAGATTCTCTTCTGCCTTTACTCCATTACTGCTGCCTGTGTCCTGGGAGCCAGGAACCGATGAACTGATTTTGAGTTTCATATCTTGGGGAACCAGAGCCTGTTCCCTTGGGACAGTGGTGGTCCCAAATTCATTGTGCAGGCAGGATGCCAAGCAAGTGCTTGCACCTCCAGGCATATACCCAGTACATGCAGCAGCAGGGAAGCCAGTCTTTGCAAATTTTGATTTAACTATACCAGGAGATCATTTTTTCCACTGTTACTTCCCTTTTCTTTCCCATCAGCTGCAGGCTCTTAAGTCTCGCTGCTTCCTCCCCTGTGCTACTGTGCTGGCACTATGGAGAGGCACTCAGCTAAGGCATTACCTGTGCATTCTAGCATTCATTAGGACACCATGAACACCTTTCACATGTTTATTTCTTGCTGCAGCTCGTTTATGGAATTTGTAGTATTCCCCGTTTCCTGTGCTTGATAACGGCACTCAGGAAGTACAAGCAGTGTTGAAGAAGCAATGCTTTGTAAGGTGACTGATGGTGAATATGTTTGCCTAATTAACTTGTGGCTAATAATTCTAAGCCATTAAGTAGCTAGTTAGTACATGCTTTGAATAAACACATCTGGTGCTGCCCTGAGTGGAGGTTGTGGCTGTGTGTGGGTGACAGATGTGCTGTTTCCCCAGTGCTCCCTTTTCCATGCCGAGCAGCACGGCAGTGCCTCAGATGAAGCCAGGCAGCCTTGCGGCAGCTGCGCACTCCCTTAGTGGCTCCAGGGACTTGTGCCTCCTCTCCTCAGCTGCCCAGCCACTGCAGCCTGCTCTGGTGCCTCAGAGCTGGTGTGCAGCTCCAAGGAACACCCTTTTCAATAGCCTAGAGACTCCTGCCTTCTGGGCTGAAAGGCAGCGGGAGAGGGGATAAAACACCAGGCCACCCAAGGAGCAGAGAGTTTAGAATTCCCAAGCTCCGCGGACTGATCTCTTGCTGAACAGAGGGCATTGGTAATGATCATGCCTTGCTGTGTCACTGCCTGGAACTGCTGGGCTGGACTTGGAACAACCTTCCAGGGAGGGAAGAGTCTTCCCATGGAGGACAAAAGCCTACTCCTTTCTGTGGGCAGTCACTTCCTAGGTTGGCACAGTTCATAACTCTCATCAGTCTTAGAAGTGAGAACAGCTAGGATCAGTTCCATGCACTTTCTTCCATCTAGGCTGTTGCTTGGTTTTTCAGGTTTTGGCTTTTTGCGGTAGGTCTGTTTAAAGTTTAGTGTTTTCCAGACAGAGGAAGGAGTTAAATAAAGGAGGCGATAAAGTAAACAAACAGCAGAATATTTTGCAAGAGGCTAATTTGCGCAGGAATTATGTCTTAAAAGTGAGACTTGAGTTCTTAGTTACCAAGGGGCAAATTAAGGTTTATTCCTACTTCTCAGGGCCCATGAACCCTGATTACCCTGTGACTGCCCCATAATGTCCGACACAAGCTGTCATTAGAGCTAGAGCTGCAGGCCCAGCCCATGACCTCTGTTTTGTCAGACACCAACAATAGCACAGCTGCCCTTGCCTGGCTGGGATCTCAGACCTGCCATTTGGCACGAGGAACAGAGCAAATTGGATAAATGCACATAAACACATTGGGAAGGGAGGGAAAATAGAACAGAATGAACCAGAGCAGCAACCCACAACTTGTTTGATAGGGATGATTTAAGTAGGCATATGGTATAGTTAAATGTGCTTTCAAAAACATTGGCCTGATTCTTCAAGCAAACACAAAATAAATATCTGAATAGCATGCAAGCTGATCCGGCACTGTTAGTGCTCTCAGAGGATGCACTTGAGTGCTCAGGCTGACACACTGACATTCCCACACCAAGTGTCAGAGCCTCATGTCAGCATGGCACAGTTGTACTTCCCTCTAACAGTGCAAGCCTCAAAAGCAAGCAGGTGACAAGCTTGTAATTATGCCTGACCTAGCAGCCATTGTTGTATCTTACTGGCTCAGCATTGGGAGAACAGCCCAGCCATACCTCTCACAGCTGAATTCATCCAGCAGTCCCCCTGCCCACACACACCTCTGTCTATCTGTGGAACTCACTGGGTGCTCACCTGACACCTCTCTGCAATGCTGGGTTATCTGGTACCTCAGTCACACCTGCAGGTTACACCTCACCCTTGTCTCACTGTGTTCTACCAGATGGATAAACAGACAAAGGCAATAACATGAGACAGTCTGTGTTATCACAAAGTTCAAACTCACATTTAAAAGATGCCCCTGACAACCACCCCAGGTGTTTCTCCCACAGAAGCCACCCACAAATACTGAAGTACACAAACCCCTGTGATTTCTGGTGCACACAGGTATACACACATGGCATCACCTGTTTAGTCAGGCCCAGAACTTGGTCAGGGTAATGGAATTGTGCAAAACATCCCTTTGCCTGCCTGAATGAGTGCTGAGAAAGGTGTGTGGAACTTGAGTTTTCCAATGACAGTGAGTGGCTGAAAACCAGTGGGAGGAGAGAGTTAATGTACTTGCTATGGCTACCTTTGCTACTGTTATTTTTGTTTTGCCACTTTTTCTTCCTCTGCTGAGAAAGGTAATAATTTAGAAAAGCTGTTGTCAGCAAAAGCAGAGTATTTGCAAGCTGCAGTCTCACATGTCTTTCGGGGTCACTCAAGGAAGGATTAATATGCTGTGGCTGTGTTGAGCATTTCTGTTCTCTTTCTAACTAAGAAGTGACACTGAGTGCTTTCTGTGGTGCTGTTCACTAAGTAGCCTTACCACAGCCTTTGAGGCAATACAGATGGGGTGCCATTTTGCCAGAGTGAAATTACTCACTAATGTAAGGGGCAGTGCTTGTGCTGAGTGCTGAGCCACTCGAGAGCTTGGCAGCTGGTGTCAGCATGCAAGTGTGGGTTTAAGGACCAATTTTCCAAGCCTCATCCTCAGTCTGAAACCTGCATGGTGACTACTTGGAAAACAACATTGTTCAGAGACAAGGGGACCAATTAAAAGCAGAATTCAATAGGATTTACAAGTTAACAGGCAGCATGTTGACTAAAATACTTCCCATTCCACATAACACTACTGTGAAAAGGCAAAAGTACAAAGAGCCCAGTCACCTCTCAGAAGCCAGCTGTCCTTTGAGACATGCCGAATGGAGGAGAGCAGGCAGGCTGCTGCTGCTGCTGCTAGAGGTCAACTCCCCCAGGATGAACTCTGGGCTCTCTCAGCTGCTCAGTCCTCTTCCAGCCTTGCTGGCCAGCAGCCCAGCAGCTGTCTGACATGGGGGATGCAGCCATTCCCAGCACTAGCAGAAAAGGAAGTCACCTGTGCTTCTCCCTTTTGACTTACTGCTGCTCAGCAATTGGTAGGATGCCAACTCCAGGTCAGGCTGTTTTCAGCTGTTCACTGTTGTTTTCAGTGTTGCAGACCCCTATGCTCAGGTGAAGGCAATACCCCCCCAACACTGCTGTGCCCATGGCCAGTCCAGACCTGGATGGGATATTGGCATTATCCCTCATTGCAAACAGCTGGGCTTCCCCTGCAGCCCTGGGCAGGGACCCATAGGGCGTCAGAACTGCTCCCACCTGTACTGATTCTTTCCATTGCAAATTCACTGAGGCGAAGCATTTATTGTAGGCATTGTCTTTTATTTCCCTACACAACATTTTGTTCCAACAAAAATAAAAGACAGTATGGTTCCCAGTGTCTGGTGCTCACATGGGACAACCTCCCTCCTCCAGAATCAACTCAGGTAAGGGGAAGCCAGAAATAGGGCTGGATTAGGCTTAATGTCTGTTATAAATATTAATTTCAGCAAATATTTTAGAAATACATTTAGTCTGACACAATAGGGTATAATGGGACCTATTCACAGATGGAAACATCCTCAATGAATTGTATAGGCTAACAGGCCCCTCAGCCATATGGATGTGGTGTTAAGATCAGTAGTAATTTCTGGTGCAGTCCTTCACATCCCTCCTAGGGCACAGAGTGTTCCCAGAGCACTAGCAAGGACTGCATGAGCAGAACTAAGTGCTGCACATTATGCAGTGGCCATAGGATCCCAAGCTGAATTGATAGTCTCATTTAATAGAATAATGATGTTTCATACCCTGCTACTGCAGGTTCCCATGATTCCACAAGATCAGAGCTAGTTCCTTGCTGGCTTCCAGTTCTCTCACATTCCCTAGGAGTTCCCAGCAGTGAAAGTTTGTGTCTCTCTGCGTTTGTGTCCTGTTCTGTGGAAAGTCAAGCCCAGACATACAGTATATTACACATGCAGCTGGAAAAAGCTAGAGGGTTCTGAGGTAACAGGAGAGAGTCCTAAAGAACCATCATCTGAATTTTATCAGTGCTTAGCTACACCAAGAAGGGCATGGGGAAGAGTTTGTACTAATTCTTTACCAGAATCCCCAAACACCATAATGAATTCCAGGATGAGTGGATCTTGCTATTCTCAGGAAAATACTCAGTGCTCCTTTTTATGCCTGTGTGACTGATGGGAGGAAGACACCTCTGACCACTTTTCCTAACTGCAGACCATGTCCTGTCCCCCTCACAGTTCCCACTGAGTGAATGGTCCCAGTTCTTGCTCAGCACAGCTGGCCTGTGGCATAGTGGGACTGCACCAAACATGGCAGGCAGGACTGGAACCCTTCTCCAGGAGAACTGTCCCTGTCCTTGTGCAGCTGAGGCTGTAGGTCTGTGATGTGCACCATACCCAGACGCCTGGCTGGAAATCCCTTTCTCTGTGTGTTGCCTCCTCCTGCAGCAGGGATGATCCCTGGATGGAGAGTCATCTTTGTGGTCCAGGAGTGTTTGTTAACACAGCCCAGGGAATGAGTTCCGCTCTACTTGGATCAGGGAGAATGGAGGGCTAAATGTTTATTGTACCCCGGCAAGCAGTGGGCAAAGACATCAGAGTGAGTTTGGGCAAATGGAGCCGGTATTATTAAGCTATTCATTATTTCATGAAGGCAGTGCTGGAAGGGAAAGTACCCTTTAAATACACAGACCTATTTTTCGCCTTCCTCCTATGTACAGCATTTTTGCTATTTTAGTGCAGGCATTTGATTCTGAAGTACCTTTGTCACTGTAATTTTAGTAACTTTTTGAGCAGTTGCCAGTTTAATTTTCAGTGAGTGAAAATTGGAGGTAAATTATTTATTACTTCCAGCAAATGTCTTTCACAATTGTATTTAATTTTTTCATCTTTTTTAATGGGTCATAAAATGGCAGTCTTTTAGAAGCTTCCCATAAAGTAAGGAGCAAATGAATACTTTGCAAATAGGTTACCGTAGATGGAAATGTCAGCTGTATTTCACAGGGAATAGAAGGCTTTAGACCAGAGTTGCAGGGACATATGGCACTGTGCCATATTCCTCTGCTGTCACAATAAACCAGCAGTGGGCATGATGGAAGGAATTGCAACTGTTCCATCTCCTCAAGTTACATTTTTGGGTAAATTGTGTATTAGGATGGGCAGTGGGCCAGGACGGACACAGCTTCAAGTTGCAAGAGTCTTGTGGTTACTTTTGGTCAGAAATCAGAGCATTTTTAAAAAGCTCTTTTCAGACTTAAGTTTTCCAGGATTGGTTCCCATCCAAAAAGTGATATTGCACAGACAACAGATAGGAAAATCCCTTCCACATGGAGGAAGGGTCATGAATTGTAAATGAAAGGCAATTTTCCTAGTACAGTGAAAAGGGCTTGTAGTACAGACCACTGGGAAGGTGCACTTCAGGGCTGACGTAGAGGCAGAGCAGTGAGGTTTGTACTGCACAGCACTGTAATTACTCGTGCTCCTTTGCCAGCTCTTTGATTCCACCTCGCTCAGATGCGGTGTCAGAAGGGAGCAGAGGATGAGCATGAGCATCCTGGCTCAAACCCTTGGAAAGCCACTGTGGACACCGCTGGGGTTTTGAGGAGGCGTGAGCAGGGCTCCACTGCCTCTCCCTGGAGCCTGGCCCCTGCAGCCCTGTGTGTCCAGCTGCACAGAGAGGAGCTGCTCAGCTCTGCATGTTCCTGATGCCAGGCTGCAGGATGGTGCTGCGGGATGGCCCTGGGGTGCTGCGGCAACACTGCCTGACTCTTGAGGGGGTTTATATGAGGGGCCCTGAGGAGATACCGCACTCTGTGGCAGCTTTCCAGAGCTCAGCCCTCAATTGGGATCTGTGCTGGTACAAAATTAGTACAGCTTCACCCTTCTGTGGTGAACCAAGGGCTATGCCCAAGAACTGCCTGGCTTCAGGGACAGGAATGTTCTCTTGACCTGGCAGTACTGAGCTCTGCTGGAGGGACTCGGCCCTCGCACAACACTGACAATCACCAGTGGGAAATGCAGGGGCCCAAGAAGTGGGATCACTGCTGCTTGTCATTTTCATCTCAGAATATTTTCAGGTTTGGCAGTGCTGAGCTAAAAGCCTCACACACGTGGCTGGTTGCTGGTAAACACTAGGATGTATTTGTGTACAAGTCTGTCTCTGAGCTGTGTGTGAAGGAGTAAGAGAAGCTGGACTTCTGGGACTTCTGGGACTCCTTGTTTAAGGGGCAGTGCTTGCATGAATCACAAGTACCCACAGCCTAGCAAACAGGTGCCTGCTCAAGAAATGAAAGAATGTATTTGGTATTCCCTACAGCCATGACAGTCTCAGAGAAGGAGTGCATTTCTGTGTTGACAGGTTCATCCTTTTGAAGATGAGGTAATTATCTGTGTGAGTTCACTCTATGGCTTCCAGAACTGAGTGGATATGATCAGCTCCAGTGACATCTCCAGTGGCTCATCCCTGCAGCAGTGTATCAGGATGGGAGTGGGTAGGGCAGGGCTGCCTTCCTGCACTGTGTCCATGCTGGAGCTGATTGCTCAGTGAGCCTGCTCCCTGGGATCTGTCAGTGCGCCGACAGCGGGAGCACTGGGCCACAGAGCTGCAGGCACGGAGTGGCACATGGCACCGGGGCTGGGAAATGCAATCCCAGGTAGTACCTATTATAACTAGGAATGGTTACTCTGTTGCAAACAGTGAGGTGTACAGTGGGCTCCAGTCCACTGGGAAATCTTTGCTATTTTACAGAATGTTTCATACAACCCAGTGAGCTCAAGGACATGTTAAGGGTCAGGATGCCAGGGAATGATCCTTTTCTTTACTGTGGCTTATGTATTTTATCCAGGTGTGTTTTGTGTCCACTAGCTCCACTTGCTAGCAAAGACCATCTACCAAAACAGCCTCATTCCTCACTAGTGGCATTTGAGGCAGGACTCAGAGGGCTGCCAGGGCACACAGAGCTGGTGGGGCAGCTGCAGGAATGTGTGAGCAGCTCAGCCTGGGGGTCCTCCTCTCCCCCAGTGGAGGCAGGAAACTCTCCTGCCCTGCAGTTCCAGGAGTGTTTAGCCAAACCTAAGCAGAATCCTCATGCTGGAATTTCCCCCAGTATTCCTCGTTACAATGCCGAAACAAATAACTGGAATTAAAAATAATAAATAGCAGCACATCTTAAAAATGTCATCATTGACCGAAGTTTCACTGTGGTTTGATTTATTGCTTTGCATTGGAATCAAATAGTTTTGGGGTTTTATTGGTTCTGATTCACTTATTCCAGTGAATTCCAATTAGAAGGAAATTAAGGGTTATTCTTTCTGTTGGATCAATTATTCAGAACAGATCATTTAAAAATGAGTTTAGTGGAAGCAACTCACTTCATTTTTGCTAAAACTGAAGAAAAAATTAGCCAAATTAGCTAAAATAGCTTTGAACTCCATATTGACTACAGTGTTTGTGCCAGAATAAAAACTCATGACATCTAAGAACGGTGTAAATGATTAATCATTTTAGTTCATGGATATCTACATTTTTATTTAATTACATCTATGCATAGCATAAACTGTCTGAATCCTGGGAATCCAAGCCAGAGAAGCTGAGGAGTCTTCTTCTGTTTAACATCCACCATGTGTTGTTTTCTTGTAGGGTTAATTTGTAAAATGTAAACCACATACCATTTGTATGCAGTGTTCGGGGCTATTTATAGCAAGTCCTGACCGTTTATAATTATCCGACATCTTTAACCATAATGTCTGTATGTGACTAAGGAGATGGTTATGGAACAGACAAAACAATGCTACTTTTACAGTTGAACTTCAGTTTATTTTGTGTCAAACTTTTGGGAGTATTTTCTGCTCTGTAGAATGGGGAAGGGATATTCTCTACTTGGACAGCTCTTTGTCAGGTAGACCAAACTTATTCCTGAGGATACCAAACTTATTCCCGAATAGGAATAAGCACAGGCTTCCATTTCCCCTCTGAGGACACTCCCTGTGGAGCAGAGGCTGTAAGTACAAGTGCCTGTGGAGCAGGTATGAGCCTTTCTTGGCTGTTCCATGGCTGCTCATGTTTCTTCTTTGTCTCTTGGCAGAACCCTGGAGGTTTTGGTGAGTTTGAATGAAGGCCAGTCTTTCATGTCCAGCTCGTTAACCATCACTGCTTCGGAGTGTGTAAGTGGATGACTTCCATAACTCTTTGTAAAATCCCCACACCCCGTTTCTCTTTGGGCTTTGCCATTGCAAGACCTCAGAGCAGAGAACCTCTGCTTCCGCTTTCCCGTGCAAAGCTGTGTCTTTCAAAGTACTGGGACGCTTCCCTGCCCTCAGAGACCTGCTCACTGTAGATACCATCTCGTCAGGGCCAGGCATGATGGTCACCTGGGGTCCCATTCCTGCATGGCTCGTAGGACTGGAGGGAGTAGATGGGCATAAGCTTGGCCCTTCAGCCTGGGTGTGGAGAGAGGTTACAATTCTGCAGAGGTACTAATGCTCTGTAACTCTGGGGCCTCAGTAAGGAGTGTACACTCTTAGCTCTTGTTCATCCAGGGAGACAGCCTGTCCAAGCAAAAGCCAGACTATCACACACCTGGAAGTGAGGCAGTGTGAACATCCTGCTAAGCCTGATCACAGGTTATAGAAGAGATAAAAACTGCTTCTGGGAGAAACCACACACTTGCACAGCCAGTGACTTTTCTAACTTAATACATATATTTTCAACTCTCACATTTTTGCTCTCCTTTAATTCCTTTTGTATTACACAGGACAGCTGGAATTTGTGGAGGGAGACAACAAGCATACAGTGTTGAGCACGTGCTGTGCAAGTGGGCCTTTAAAGGTGTCTTACCTCAAGTGTGACTTGAGAGCAGCTTTTCCATTAGCCATGGAGCATGGAGAAAATCTCTTCTGCTCATCACCGTGCATTGCTTCCAACAGGATTTCTTTTCTCACAGATCAGTAACTGAAAAGAGAAGAAATGAGAATTTTATTCTGTTCGTTTAAAACCTTACCATTCATGCAGCTGTAGAAATCAGTGATCCAGTGCAGCCCTGCAGTTTAAAGAGGGGAAGCCTAACTGAGCTGGGAGCTGAAGGAACACACAGAGCCCAAATCACAGTTCTCTGTTTCAGGGCCTCTGTCAGTCAGCAGCATGCCACCCATACACCCAAACAAGGTGGCCGAGGACTATGCAGCAAAGGAGCTGCTGCAGCCCAGCTGCAGCCTGCATGTACCTCCGCCCTCGCAGAGAACGCAGCACATGGTGCCCCTGTAAGAGCTGCCAGGAGTGCACAGAGAGGGAACAGAAAAGCCCTGATGCAAAGCAGCTCAGAGAAGGTGCTGGGCACGGCCTTCCCACTGTGCTGCATGGCAACTCCACTGCTCTGTGCTCACAGCCTGCCCCGACAGGAAGCAGAGAGGTACAGATGTGCATAGCAGCAGGAAGAGTTTCTCAGCAGCCTTTTTTGTCTCTTTCTGGTTTCTGCTCTTGGCCTGTGCTGCAGCAAAGACAGCTCCACACAAGAACTGCTGTTTCCATAGTAGCAGATGGGCTACTCAAGAAATGGGTCACTGCTAGAACTGCTCACTAATTCTGGGAGCTGAGCAGCTGACAGCTGACTGGGAGATGAGTTACAAGTTACAGCCTCCCAACAAACACACGTTACTGCAGTGAAAACAAACAAAAATACACAGCATTAGGCACCCAGGCACTCATTGTACCTGTCTGCCTCACTGCACCTGGGATGGGTCTGTTCCACCCCCATGTGCAGTGGAGCACCTCTTGGTCAGGACTGTTCACGCAGTATTCCAGTCTCAGTGATTTCTTGGGTCTCTCCTTTCTTTTTTCCCAGCGGAAGTGTGAGTAACTTTTATTTTCCTAGAGATGCTGTTATGTTTCTGTCAGTGTTGTTCTAAAAGCCTAGAAGCATAGGAATAAAGACACCCCCAGAAGTGGGTTGGAGGTGTGGGAGGTATGGGAGGTGGGCTGCTCAGTTCTGCAGTACAAGTATTGATGGAAGCAGGAATACTCCTTCCTTCAGTTTCAGGTTCCCACAGCATGGCTGCAGAGAGTCAGCGTACCACAGTCTGTGCAGTAGTGTGGGCAGTCAGCATCAAAGCCTCACAGGTGTACTGTCTGTAGAGACAGATCTCCCCGTGTGCTCCCCAGTCCATGTGTGAGACCTCCTGTCCTCATGGAGGAGAAGGGCATCTCTTATCCACAGGCTTAGGATGAGACTTCCCCTGTCTGTGTCTGATGGCTGACTTTTTAGCAGGCAGTGGACTCCCTCTTTTCCTCAAGCTGGGCCTCGTTCTGATCTCAGGGCTATTATCAATTTTATCAGTTTGACATCAGAAGGAACCCCCTGACCTGAGCAGAACTAATGCTGGCTTTTGGGGTGAGCAAGTGAAGCAGCACTGACACTGTCCCTGCTGTCTCTGCAGTCCAGTGGTGTGGCAGCGCTCATTGCCGTCCTTGTGCTGTTGCTGCTGGTGGCGCTCGGCCTGCTCTGGTGGTTTTGGCCCCTCTGCTGCAAAGTGGTGAGTACAGACTGTGGGGAACATCCCCTGCACCCTGAGCCATGGGTAGGAAACACAGATCCTGCAGGAAACTGGTTAAGTGATGGGGAGGCAGCTCTGGGGAAGCTTATGACAGGCAGGAAAGGGCTGGGGAGAGCAGCTGCAGCACTGAGGCTCCACTGGGCACAACCCCGCCTGTGTGAGTTGCACACACAGGAACCAGCACCAGCACCGTGCTGTTACTGGGAATGGGGCGGCCTTAATGGTGTGCAGATGTTATCCTGAAATCAAGGACCACTTTAAAATTGCTCTCAGTAAAATTGGTATTTGTAGTCCATTATGGGCTCTCAGGTTGGAAATCCCTATTTTTTTTCGTAATCCCTGTACACATCCATCTCTTTATCTGAGTGCACTCTCTATCCTCACCTCAGTGGCAGCAGTGTTGGTCACTTGACTCCTGCCATTCCTTTCTGGGCCAGCAGGGAAGTTTACTATTCATCCAGCTCAAGGAGAGCATGGAGGACTTGGGAAATGGACATAGCTTCCCTGGTCTGGGTTCCTGTTCTTGTCTGGGGCTTGTTGAATGTGAGGCAGAGAGGAACTGGCCTTCTCACCTGACAGTGCTGCAGCCCTTGTGACCCGGGGGGTCCATCAGGCCCCTGGCTGTCCAAGGGCAGTAAATCTTAGCCTCCATCTGCATCCCCACAGTCTGGGGTTCCTGAAATGAGAACAAAACCCCTCACTTGTTCTCCACAGCACAGGCCCAACAGAAATCCAGGGGAACTTCCTGTTAATCACCTTACCTCCACTTTATTTTGTATGGTGAGCCTCTCTGTGGAAAAGGAACACTGGAAATCAGTAAAAGAAGCAAGTTCCTGGTTTTCGTATTTCAAAAAAACCAACCTTGATTCATAAACCAGCTTAATAAGTAAAAATATCTACATGAAGCAGTCCAGTGGATAGTTCTATATTATGCATTTCCAGCCTTATAAAACCATAGTTCTTCAAATGTTTGTGACCTCTGTGTTTCCTCGCACCTGTGGATACTATTTGTTATTTCAAAAGAGAAGATAATCTTAGGCCTCTTTGCTATGATACTCCTGAGTTGCAAGCCCACCTGCTGTTGCACTGAACCTACTGCGGAATATTGATCATTCCTTCTGGTTTTCCTGGCTGGTCCTCGTGCTGTGCCTCAGTTCCTGCCTTCTCTCCTGCACGTGAGGCTTGGACATCCATCCCCTGGAAGGGCCACTTGCAGCTCAGTAGTCCTGGGCTTCAGGGCAGTGTCCCCGAGGAGAGAGGTAGCATTAGGGCCAGGCAGGACCTTCCTTTCTTCTGCCTCTGCTTCCCTGGCAGAGCACAGCACCTGGTTTTCTGGAACAAAGAGCAAGAGCACAGGAGTCAGATTCCAATGGAAAAGAGAGGTACAGGGTGTTGTGGGCAGAACAAGTGTCTGGAGCCAGGCAGGTGTGTTTCTCCCTGCTTGCAAGCCCAGCTTCATGCTGGCTGGGGTCAGTCTCAGAGCTTTCCATGGTGTGAGTCCCATGGACACTTAGAGGGTGGGGCAGGGGGAGTCCTCTTCCTTTTCCTTCCTTGTCCCCTGCTTTCAAGGGTTTCACTGTGACCATTCTGTCACTTGTCCCCCGCTGTGGAACATATGATTACAGCAAGCTGGCTGTAGGCTTTGTGCTGACATCTCCTAATGCCCACATCATGGAGCAGCAGAGAAGTGTTAATGAGTGGATCAGAGGCACTGCTGCCTCAAGCACCAACTCCTTTTTTAAATGATTTTTTAAAAGAAATCAGCTCTTCACCAAACTCGAACCTTCATTCTTTGCAATTCATTAATGAGATGGAGCTTTGCCCAGAGAGGCTGATGATAAAACCAAACAAACTGAGCAAGCTGCCCATCTCTCCATGAGGATGATAAGATAGCAGCGTTATTCAGAGGCTTTGTCATTGAAACAATCTGAATCCTGCTCAGGAAAGGTGAGTTTACAATACTCTGATCTTCCCCTGTGCAGCTCTGTGTGCAGCTCCATGCAGAGCTGCATATGTGGCTTGGATTTCTCTTTTTCTTGAACAGCTTTCTACTGATTTCACTGGGAATATCACACAACTGAAAAAATCCTTGGGTGTGCACGTGTGATTCGTGTGTGAGTGTGAGAGCCTGTGGAAACATAAGGATGCAGGCATTGACATTCCAGTGTTGTCAGCAGGGTGAGGAGCTGCTACTCAAAGCAGATTATTTTCTCACACCACTGTCACTTTTAAAACAAGTTTCATTTTCTGAAGCCATTAGAAATAACAGCTAATTAATGGATTGCTGGGCTTTAAACTGAATTTCACCTCAAATTTCAAAGAGTTCAGGAGCTGGCAGAGGATTAGATCCTCCACTTGAGGAGATGAGCAAAAGCTGCCATTAACTATTGCCTTCGGAAGCCACAGTGAGCGCAAACAAGTCAGGTTTCTCTTGATTGTCCAGGGTGGGAACTGTGATTCCTACATCTCCAATGGGCACAGGGCCCACAGGAATTCCATCCCTCATCATGGAGAGGTTTGCTGGGCAAAGCAAGGGCAGTGCCATTTCATATGGGTACATAGAAATCTACCTAGGTGGACCTTCTCCTGTACAGTCTGCAGGCCTGACAGAGAAAGAGAATGTTTTGGGGTGATGGTTAGGGACAGGTGAAATGGAAATAAGGACAGAAAGTAGATAAGGTGGTCCTTCTTGGAGTGAAAGTACTGCTTTACTGTTTCCAGTCTCCTAATTGCTTTCAGCGAGAATGAAATATCTCCAGGCTTTGGCAAATCCTACTCAGCATCCAAGTATCTCTCAGGATCTGTCCCATTATCCCTCTGTGTTGTTGTTTCATGTAAAGTTAGGGTAATAATTCCAGTGTGGCTCTCAGGAATGTTTCACCAATTAAATAATTACTTTCTGTTAAGTATTCTGCAAACTCCTGATGGCTGAGAAGAAAAAGTGTTCAGAAGGATTTAAAGAAAAGTAATGTCTGGTGTGGTTTTGCAACATTCTAACAGCAAAGGGATGTCTAGTTGAAATCCACAGGTCACTTTCCCAAATCACTCTGAGCTTGACAAATAGCCATTCTGTGTCTTAAACCTGAAGGGCTGTGGAAGGCTGGTATGAGGAGTGCCATAAGTTATTTCTCCTATTGGTCAGAATTCCTTTATGCACTGCTGAAAGTCTGTTAAGGCAGTCAGTATCTGGGTGGCACTGAGAACTGAAATGTAAATCAAGATGGAAAATGCTACTGATCAAGAAAAATACATTTCTTTCATGTATTATGCTGACTGTCTCTGCAGTGATATTGTTCATAGGCAGTATTTGATGGAAGTACTAAAATCAAATAGCACAGAGTGAATAAAACAAGGCATATTTCAATTAAGTTACTTAAAACTTGTATTAGATTGAGATGGTTATCAGCATAGACATTTTTGGATATGTTTGTGTAATATCAAGACATATCAAGCAAGAACACTGATATTCGTGGTGTGTTTTTCAGTCATTTCTAGGCAATACCCAAGCCCAAAACATGTCCCAGTGTCACCAAAGAACTTACTGTTAGCTTGCAAACCTGATTTTCTTGTGGAGGAATGACTGTGCATTCAGTTTCCAGCCAAATCAGTGAAGAGCGTCCCTTGCTTGCCTCTCCCCTGCTGGGACTGTCCGTGCTAGGCATTCTCTGAGCTTTACAGTGTGGATGTGACAAAGGGAATGGGAAGGGACTGTAGAAGAGATTTAAATAGAGGTGTAAAAAATGCTCCCGGGAGTGGGCCTCACCCGGAGCAGTGTCAGAAGTGTGGAGTGTGACTGCAGTGCACGCACTGCAAAGTCATGGAGCTGGGAAATGAGAGGGCTGCGGAAGTGTCCGGGCCATCCAGAGGTGAAGCCTGAGCTGCCAGAAGGCATTTCACACTTGTCACTGGGCCAGAGACTCCCCAGCAGCACAACAGCAGTAGCAGCAGCTCGGCCCATGGCTGTGCAGGACCTCACACAGGCCTCAGACGCTTTTTCTCCAGGATTCAAGGACTCTGGGGGGGTCTTGGCACTGGCTGTTCCTCACAGTGGCTGAGGCTCATCCGGCCAGGAAGCGTGGTGGCAGACACGTCTGCCCAGAGTGTCTGCAGGCCAGGGATGGCAGGTTCTGGCAGACGGATGGTGGTAATTACCAGAAGGCCTTGCTGATGGATGCTCAGGGGAGTGGGCAGCATAGGCTGCCAGCTCACTGGTGATCTTGGGGGCTTGGGTGGAAACAGGTCACTCTTACTATGGTCTGTTGTCTATGGCTGCTGCCAGTGCAGCACCTTATTCTTTCCTATGTTTGGCTCTTTCAGGTCATTAAGGATCCCCCTCCACCTCCGCCAGCTCCAAAAGAGGTATGGTCTGATGGTGCTAATCTTACCACACTGCTCACAGGAGACCACTCCTGTCCTTTCCTGCACGCTGCATGTCCGGCTCCTTGTCTGAGTGCTGCCAGAGAAAGGATTGTCCCGGGGGGCGCCTTCAGTGGATAACAGGGTTGCCAAAGTCCAGATCTCTGCTCTGTCTCAGCTCAGTGTGTCCTGAATTAAGCCCAGATTCACAGAAACACTTAGGGCCTTTATTCCAAGAGAACTTTGTTTTTCACATTCTGCAGTGAAAGCAGAAAGCCTGAATAGCTCTTGTCCAACATCTAAAGATTCACATAGGACTTAGGCAGCATTTCCCCCCAGCTTTGTCATTCTAGACACTGAGGAATTCCCCTTACAAGGGAATTCCTCTTCCTCTTAAAGGCAGTAATTCACTGGAGGCTCTGCTGTCCTCAGTGTTTGCACCCCTTTCACAACCAACAGGGTACACTCCAGAAACTCTAGTGAAGTATACGGAAAAGACATTCTGTGTGTGTGTGTGTGTAAGTATCTTTTAAAAGTAAATATCATTTGAATGTACTTACAGGAAGAAGAACAGGAACCCTTGCCTTCCAAGAAGTGGCCCACAGTGGATGCTTCCTACTATGGTGGACGAGGAGTTGGGGGAATTAAGAGGATGGAGGTTGGTATGATTTGGAGATGGCAGTTCCCTCAAGTACAAGCTCTCTGAGGCTGCAAGTGTGGAAACAAAGACTTGAAAATGCACTGAAAATACAAGGCCATAATGTGTGCTTGTCTTCCCACTGGCATAAGCCTTGGAAAATTCGTTACCATATCGAACAATTCTGACCTTGCCTCTGAAAGAACAGTTTCAGTAGTTCCATTTGACTGGGACTTTAAATAGCTGCCTCAAGACATGCTCTTTCCATCAAGCTAATGAGAAAGAGAGAGTGAGAGCCTTTTCTGCGTGTTTTGGAAGGAATTACAGTGAAACATAAGTCCCCCAAGTGTGGGCCAGCCAAATGCACTGACAATGGTGACGCTGAGGAGAGGCTTGATCCCAGAGGGACTCGCAGCGACAACAGAGCCTGTCTTTGAAGAGACATGATAGCATCATGTTAATTAAAACAGAATGAAGAATGTGCATCCTTATGGGCACATCCTTATGGCAGGTTTTGTAGTCAAGTCAGCCTATATGGAATGTGCAAAGCAGTTTCTAACTGCAGTCCAGGAAGCTGTCTCTGTCTGAAACACCCACCTAGGCCCTACTGAGGTGTCTTGATGAAACTTTAAAGGGAGTGGCCTAATCAGCTTTGGTTGATTACTTTTTAAATACAGAAGCAGAACATGCAGGTTTGAAGCTGTGTTGCTTATATGCATTTTCTTCAGCAGTTCAGAATTGCTAATTTAGGAGAGCTTCAGATTTCACAAAAAGCAAACATTTTGTGCAGTGTTTTTTAGAGGCAAACTAGGAAATGCTTTCCAGCATCAAGAATCACAAGCCTGAATTTGAGGGAAACTATGATAGCCTCCAGGAGGGGCTCCCAAATGGGATCCTGCACAATGGAGCAGAAACCTCATGAACACAAGTGACATCAGGACCACAAAGAAAGACGTTAAGCCCATGGCAAAAATGCAAATAAGGGTAGAAACTGATGATTACGTTAGAAAACCTTTACATCTGTGGTAGGAATTTTGTGCAGGACTAAGGGCTAAAGATGTAAACTGACTGAAATTCCTGCCAGTGTAATCATGGGCCCTTGAAAAAAGCCCTCCTTCTGTGGGGCTGTGGCTCTGTCTGTCCCTGGGACCCCAGGGCAGTGACAGGTCTGGCTGGGCACCGATGGTCAGTACCTCCAGGTTTGACTGGGGAGCCTCACGTCTGCCTTTCTGTGTCTGGGACTGGGTCTGGGAAAATTGGCTCAGGCTGTTGGGAGAGCAGGACAGGCCTCACAGCTCTCCCTGGCTCAGAAGAGCACACTACTCCTTTGGGGAGTTGGGACAGAAGTGAAAGAAAACACACCCCAAAGGAGGTTGTTCCTTACCTGGCAGTTAAAGATGGCTTCTGTGCCGTGGCCAGTAACAAAGTTGCTGGCCCAATCATGACATTTCTTCCGTGTTTGCAGTCCATGTGGCAGTGGAGTCATCTGGTTTTTATTGCTTCTCTGGCCTCTTTTTTTCTGCCATTCCTCTGGCAGCTTGATTCCTCTGGCAGCTTCCCTTTCTGGAGAAGGGAAGGGACTGAACCAGCACCCTTGCATTTCCCACTCCTGTGCTGGGGCAGGGACCCATCCACTAGCTCCCCACTAGCTCCACCCCTCTGTGACAGTCCCAGATAGCTTGGGCAGGGCTGTTTGCTCTCCTGGCTCTGTCTTATGGCATTGCTATAAAGTTTTGTGATGCCATTGCCAGATCCCACCTGTTAACAGTTTATTAATTTTTATATCAAAATTGGGTGGTCAGACTCCATCACTTCTGGTTTCTTCTGTGTGAAATGGATTCTGTCTGAAGGAGAAGGTAATTTTTTCAGTGAGAGATCAACCATCTAATTATTTTAACTGTGTTTAAAATACATTTTAGTAGCCACATGAAAACCCTTGTAACAGTACCATTGATCACAGTGAAAGACACAGGTGTAGAGGGGCCTCCTGGCAGGTGAGATCACAGTAAATGGCATGATTATGGCAAGTCTTGCTCACACACACCAGGCCACAAGAACTCTCAAACTCCAGCCATAACTTTTAGCTGTTACTTTTCGGATGAGACGGGAACAGCCTTGTCCAGGCTTGTTTCTGTGTGCAGTACGGGGTGTGCAGTTCAGCAAACACCCCTGCTCAGATTGCTGCATGGTGCTTCCAGTTACAAGGTAAAATGGGATTCCTACAGCAAGGTGAATCATCCCTCTTAGCGGGAAGGTTTTTCCATGTATTTCATCTCCAGAGCACAGTGGGTATAACCTGTATGGAAGTGGGAATACATGTGTCTGTCTCTCCGATAGTGATAACCCAGGTTTCCTTCTCTTTCAACTCTCTATATATTTTATACACTTGGAGCAGTGATTAACATACACATTGCTACATATTCTATGTGCATGTTCTACATGCACTTAGGCAGGTCAGACTGCTTCAACTGCACTTCTCCAGTGTGTACCTTCCTGCAGGACAACATGGAAATCTGACCAGGTTCAAGGAGCTTCTGCTCCAACCTGCCCAAGCATCACATTAAGTCTACGCTGAGATTCTCGAAAACTCTCTGGGCTAGGAGACCTGGGTTCAGAAATCTTGGCTTTCATGGGTGCCAGATTAAGATCTGGTATTTTAGGATAAATAAGAAGTGGAAATTATATTTTTATGTCATTACTTACAGAAGATTTCACAGATTCCCTGTCTCCTGTACAGCCCATGTGAAGTAAGATAGGATTTTCTTTCACTACTGAGACTTATTTACAGACAATTACCTAAGACTGTTGTTATCATAATGAAGAGGTAGCGTTCTCCTTAGTACCTCTTCTCTTGTTTATCCAGCATCTTTTCCAGATTTATCCTCTGTTATTTGCAGCAGTTTCCCTGCCCTGAGGTGCACTCACACCTGAACTCTGCCTTTCCTCAGGTGCGCTGGGGCGACAAAGGCTCCACAGAAGAAGGGGCCAGATTGGAAAAGGCAAAGAATGCTGTGGTGAAACTCCCAGAAGAACCAGAAGAACCTTTTCACCCTAAACCACCTAAACAAAAGCCTACCTCACCAGCCATGCAGCAGAAGTGGTACACGCCAATCAAGGTATATGTTTGGTCTTTGGTACGATTTGTTTCTAAGGGCTGGATTCTTTGTGCCTTATGCAGGCTGAGCTGTGCGTTACTTTTCAAGTGTTCCCATTCAAGTGTAATGTGCTGTTCTTGAAGGGAACACCTACTCAGCAGAAATGGTAGGAGCAGTTTGTAGCCCTAAATGCAATACTTGATCATTACTACCACGTTCTGTTTGCCTCCCCTTAAAAAGGGACATATTGTACAGTGAGAGCATTAAAATCTATGGGGGCTTTGTTGGCTTAGTAGAGCTAATTAAACCCAAAACTGCACAGTTTGTAGCTGCTACACTAAGTTTTAAACACACATTGTCATGACAAACCAAGAAAGGCAAAAAATTATATAAAACAATGTAATGCAAGAAGTCAGACCGAAAGCAAATTGTTCTATCTGGCTCATAAGAATGGTGTGCTGAGTCACCTGCAAACAGAGCACAAGCACTGCTTCTTACAAGCAGAAGGTAGGTCTGTAAATACCTTGCCTTTTGGATGTTAAGAGCAGAAAACAAACAGGTGTAGCTGGGACTCTGGATACTTCTGTCTTCCCAAGTGCCTGCGAGTCCTTTCTGACCCCCAGAAATCACTGAAGCCGTGATGTCCAGACATATAGGCAAGGTCTGGAACCATCTGTGCAGAGTGGGATGTTCCAACCAGCTCTGCTATCCCAGCAGGTGAGTGCCTTCCCTGGCACTCCAGGTGGGCAGGAGCAGCACCACAGTGGTTGCAGGGGACACAGGCCAGGCTTAGCTCTGCTTGCCTGTCTCCAGGGAAGTGGTGCTCTGTTGTGGCACTCCAGGTCCCCAGGATGCCCCCAGGCAGCCCCCATGCGGGTGAGGTGTGCTGCTGCCCCCTGACTGAGCCCACTGTGTCCCCACAGGGCCGGCTGGATGCGCTGTGGGCGCTGCTGCGGCGCCAGTACGACAGAGTCTCGCTGATGCGGCCTCAGCAGGGAGACCAGGTGGGTGTGTGGCGCACAGCCGGTGAGGGGTCAGGACACAGCCAGCCCGGTGGCTCTGGTGTGGGGGGCAGAGAGCCACCAGAGTGGCATGGCGGGAAGGGTGACACACCGGGCAATCTGTGCGGCGAAAGGGGCACCAGCCTGGATATGTGGTACCAACACCGGGCTCCCAGAGGCAGAGGAAGTGGTGCCAGATCTGGTGTGTGCTCAGGTGGAAAACAGGAACGCAGCCTTATGCAGGGTAATCTCTGTCACAGGCCCACAAATCGCTCTCAGACCCAGCTGTTTTTATGAGCAGAGGCTGGCAATAATGTCTATGCAAGTTGCTTCCTAGAGCTTTGCACTTCCACACCAGTGGCACCTTTCACAGAACAAAAAGTTGAGGAAATGTGTTTCTTAGACAGTCCTTTCTCCTGGAATATCTGTGGCCACTGAAAAAGGGGCCTCTCCCCGAAACGCTGCTCTGATGAGGACACAGAGCTGCTGTTTGCACCTCTGATAGTGAAACCAGATCAATGTTTTTGATTGCTGCTCCTCAGGAAAGTATCGCATTGAATGTCAGCATTTACCTCCTGGGCCCACTCAGCTTCCTGTCTGCGGCACTTGGGAAGAGCCACGGGAGCAAATGCTTTCCTTTAAATATGGTAGCAGCAGGTCACAGTCTCACGTACTACAGGGCACTGCTGTGCAGGAACACTGTCTATGCACCATACAACATGAAAGCCATACAACATTAAAAGGAGGAGAGAACTTAAAGGGAGGGAGTTACATGTGGTAGAATGGGAGGTAATGGGATTTTTGGTTATTTTCCTGGGATGAAGTTTGGTGCTGTTCAAAAGCACGAAGAGGTGAGACTAAAGTAAGACAAGTGTTGGAAGCAGTAGAATGGCCAAGTGCCATGCTGCAGGTGGAGAACACAGCTGGATACAGCTGTTAGCATTGTAACCTTGGCAGGTTAGTCACTGTTTGCATGAATGATGCATGTGACATGGAGCAGCAATAACAACAGCAAATCTACACACGGAATACATGGCACAATACAATTTAACAGGTAAATTCAACGTAAACAGGAACATAGAAGTGGTGCCTTAAAAGGCTAAAAAGATGTCAGTCAGGCCCTGTTTCAGGAATTTCTGCCTCTAAAGGCAGGGAGTTAATGTAAGGATTGCCCTAGGGGCAGGCTTTGCTGAGCTATTGTGCAGTCAGATACCTACCTTCTCTGGGCCTGACAGGAGCAACGCTGGCCAGCACCTCGGCTTGTGAAAAACAGAGCGGTGGCTCAAGGGAAAAGGAGTGATATTTGTGCCTAAAGGAATGGTGGGTCAGACGTGACCTGTGTCACTGCAGAGTGCCATTTCTGTCTGCGCAGTGTTTGCTGTCTTGGGGAAAAAATGGTATTTTTTTCCTTGTTCCTAACACACTGGTTGGAGATCCCATGGTGGGCTGGCCCCTGGTGTGTGTCAGCGTACTCGAGTGCAGAGGAGACACACACACACACACACACACACACACAGAGACACACACACAGAGCCGTTCTATTTCATCATCTTTCTGTTACTGTTCAAGAACTCATCAGTTCCATTCGTAGACATTCCAAGAATTCACTGCTGAATTTGAGTCCTTGATCAGGCAATTGAAATTTAGGCATGAACTATCAAAGGAAAGCAAGTTGTTTGTGCATCTCTGCGCCGTCCTGGCTGTGCCGTGTGGCAGGTGGTGCAAGGGATGTACTGGGAGGCTGCCAGGGTGGCTCAAGCCCCAGGAGCCGCAGCTGCCAGAGGCGGGCAGCGCCCAGGTGTGGGCACACCAAGCAGGCTGCAGGCACAGCTGTGTGGCAGCCACAGGAGCACGGGGCAGGCTGGGGCACGTGGGGCCCAGGGGCTGCAACACTAAAGGTAGCATGGCTTGGACACAGCTGCTCCCCAGTTCGCCTCAGGCACAAATCCAGAGATCCAACGCGGGCTGGCTGTGCTGGGGACCGAGGACACGCAGCCACTTCAGAGACAGCTGTACGCTGCGGCAGCTGCGCAGGGCTCCCAGTGAGGGACTAGGACAGCAGGTATGGATTGAGGGCCCCACAAACAGCCTCCATTAAGCCACAAGCGCTTTTGAAGGGCTCCCATCAAACAGAGCAAGTCCGCAGCAGGAGATTTCGGCTGCAGAGCCATGTGGTGTTTTCTGCGCTAACAAGGTAATTTATAAATGATGCATTACCCTGTGTCTGTGCTCGTAGTTAGACTTAACTTCCTTTTCTTTATTAAAGAAGACTGAGCCACTGCAGTGTGGGCTAGTCTGATGAACCAGTTCAGTGTCCGAGGGTCTGTACTGAACTTCTTTTCCCAGGAGTCTGGGTCTGCTCAGGAACAGAGCCTGGCACAGGAGCACAATGCCAGCCTCAGGGGCCTTGATCTTCCTCTAAATCCTTGTGTTTGTTTTCCAAGTCATAGTTTAGCAGCAAGACGTGATCACCAGTGGTTTGGATTCTCTCTCTGAGCTTGCTGCAATGTGATGGTGGCCGAGACTCTAATCCTGTGTGTGTTTATGCACACAAACATCTTTAAGTCCACAAATAGCATGGCATTTGTAGTGAAGATTTTGCCCTATCAGGATGGAAAAATAGTCAGTGGTAAAAATAAAAAAACCCCCATACTTCGTTCTAGAAGAATCAGAAGAGAAGAGAACTATAGAATGCTTCCAGCTTGTACTTCCATGTACAAACCAGCCTTTTAAAAAGGAAGACACTTCTTTTTGATTTTAAGCCTGTTAGTATTTACCTGCTTTAAAGGTATTTTCTAATAATGGCTGCAGAGTTAATACAAACATCTGTTTAAAATGTTACATTTGAGCAGCTCTGCATAATACAGAAGTAATACATTCTTCACAGGCAAGATGTGGATAGCAGCGCTCCCTCCAAAAGGAAGCTTCTAGTCACTGGAGTCACAGCCTCGCCCTGTAACCTGAGCTGCTTTCAGGAGGGTATGTCTGGCTGCCTAGCAGGTGCTCATCCTGACTAGAGTGGCTCTCCTGTCAGTTGGATTTGCTGTCAGTCAGTGGAAGCAGGAGAGAGGATGTTGTGCTGGTGTCAGGAGAAACAGGGATATTTTCCCAACTACGTAGGCAGCAGTTCTTGGCACTGCCTTCCTTGGTGCAGATGAGTCTGCTGCTCTCTTATAAACAAGCCTTTGAGACTCATCCCTCTGTGAGAATTGGTAAGAATCAGAGAGCAGGAAGAAACCAACCTGCCTGTCAGTTCCAAGGTCATGTGGCACAGGATGACAGCCATGGAGAAAGTAATGCCAGTGCTGAGGGCAGCAGGGATGTGCCATAGCTGTCCCACAGCTTCCCTTGCCAGCACATGAGCAGTGCAGCCCCCCTAGCCAAGCCAAATGAAACCTTTCCTTGGGCAGGGCAGGGGCTGGTAATCATCGAGTGTTTCACTGCGTAGGATTCCCAAGGAACAAACAGATTTGTTTCCCTCATTCTCATGACACCTTTCTCATGGAGTGAGCTGCAGTAGAGTGATGCACCCGGCCTGTTCCCCTTCCCAGATTATTCTTCCCCTGTGAGCTGGCGGCGCAGGGCAGCTGTCCGAGCGGCTGGCTGGGATTCGGGAATGGCCGCTGAGCTAATCTCCAGGCTTTGCAGATGAAGGAGGCAGCAGATAACAGGATTAAAGTTTCCCAACCCAGGGTTTTAACAGCCCGAGACGCGGGCGGAGGGGGAGACAGAATGACTTCTGTCATTAATCTTAATTGATTGCCAAGAGGTTTTTAATCTGGCTTATTAATTAGGAAGGTCCTTAACACACTGTCTACATATCAACATCAGATGCTCTTTTGGGACTTTGGGGACATATGGCCTATCTATATTTACATTCACACAATTTACGCATACATACATCGCTGTATGGGAGCTGCTCGCATGGGTAATGCACACGGAGCGCTGAGGAAGCGTTTGCATTCACACACTTTTCAGCAAAAGGGGATGGAAACGAAAAAACAGCTTGCACAAAGGTTACATTCCCACACACTGAACTCACTACCTCTGTTTATATTGATATGCACATTAATCCAGATCAATTTTATGTGCCATTTATCTAGATTAGTGTTCAAATGGCATTCTTGGTTTGGCAGATTTAAGTGAGAGGTCCCAGTGTTCTTCTACAGTGACATAACACGTTTTCAAAAGTCCAGGCTGTGGTTCCACTGCCATTTTGGAGGACATCAGCACAAATACTTGATATAACAGTCAGGTGATCCTGAAAATAAGCGACCAGAGCCAGAGAGGCTCTGAGATGGGAGGCAGTGACAGAATGAGGTGAACAGAACTAGGCTGGTTTCCCTGTCACTTCACTGGGCTCTGCTCCTCTAACCAACAGCAAAGGCATGTGAAAACACCTTGGAAAAGCTGTTTTTAGAAAGTGAGTTTCTGTCTCAACTCACAGGTGTGGTGTCACCTATCGTAACTGTGGCAGCCTGAGCTTGTTCACTCACCCACCTTGAGTTGTTACAAACCTGTGGTAAACTGCAGCTACTGGAGTTCAGAGGATGCTCAGATGTGCCCATCCAGGCTCTACCTGACCTGGGGCTCTAAAGCCTGCAAGCAGTTGCACGTGTTAGTCCTTCTGTGCACAACATTATCCAAAAGAAGGCAGGGGGAGGGAGCTGTTTTCCCCTACAGCTCTTCCAAAGTTGGGAAAAACTACAGCACATATACTGCTGGATGTGAGTGCTGCATAGGAGAGGCAGACAATGGGGACAGACAGAAAAAAAGTGATTCAAAATTACATTTATTGCCTCTGATCTTATTACTGTATTCCCATAATTCAGAATTACTTGTGTTCTGAAATCAGTTTTTGCATGTTTAAGTCTGTTCTGAACTACAGATCCATAAAGCATTGACAAAACCCCCATAACAGATCAGTTGTTTGCATTTTAAACTGGCCAGATGTTCACCAGCCAGAACATTTCCTGACCATTGACTGTGAGCTAGCTGTGTCACAGCCTCCTGCAATTTAAACATGGGCTCCAAGGAAGTTAATGCAATTCAAGCGATGGTTACTGATGCTGCTCCCTGTCACAGAGGGTTTGTGGGTGCACAAAGGTCTGTCCCCTCCCAATCACTCTGAAAAGAATTCTGCAACTTTTAGGAACTAGTGGGCAAATGTTACATGAAATCAATCACTGCAGTTTAGGTGGGCTCAGCTCCTTCCAGGCTCCAAGTCATGCTGTACAGGTGACCAAGGAAGAGGAGCAGTGTCCCTGGCCTGCAGCCTCAAGATGGGTGACACATCTGTCTGTGAACACAACTTTGGGGATGGGGTGACAGCCTTCCTGGGACAGTGCTTCCGTGCTGCAGCTTCGTGGGTGCTCTGGGTCTCAATACTGCTCCTTCCTAGGTAATTGTTCTTTCTCAGACACATTTCTGTCTGCAGTTTTCTCCCAGAGCCTTGCCCCGTCTTTATTACTTTAGTCCAGCAGGCCACACCCAGCAGTGTAAAACAGTTTGACCCAATGAAAAAGGAGTAGATTTTCTTGGAGTTCATTATCAGCTTTTTCCAATCAAACAACAGAAATTCTTTACTAGTGTGAAATAGGAGTTCCTTTTCTGGATGCAAACTGCGCCTGACTGAGCAGAGAGGAAGTGAAGGTGCAGAAGGAGCTTGTAGCATGTTTTGTACCTTTCTGTACCCAAGTAGATGGATGATATTTTATTTTTCATTATAGTAAAACAGAACCTGCTAAAATCTGGAAAGGCTGTAAAATGATGGGCAGCATAAGCACATTATGATCCAAAAGAAAATTGATTATTTAGAGTTAACATTCACAGCAGAGCCCAAGGGCTCTGAGGATATCATTCCATTCTGGGAAAGATATTCCCAGCCCAGCTGAACACCCCTGAATTAGGGAATTCCACCAGAAACTCTTGAATAGTGCCACTGGGGCCTCCGTGCTCACCCAGGAGAGAGAGAGGATGTCTGAGGGCACCCCCTCTTCCCAGGGCTGCTTCCTGCCTCCTAGGACTGCCTCACTGCCCTGTTCCCGGCTCTGTTTGCCCTCTTGGGGAGCTGTGGGTGCCTGTCTTGCACCTGGAGTATCTCCCACAGCCCAGCCACAGGCCATTTGCTGTCACACCTTTACTAAAACAACAGTTCTAGACAAAGGCTCCCCGGTGAAGTGGCCAGGGCAGTGCTGGGAATGCCCCTCCCAGCCCACCTGCTCCTACACTGGAACAGCCATCGGGTCCCCTCTGGTGACATCGAGGTGCCCCCAGCAGGTGGTTACAGGTCATCATGGACAATCAGCTCCATGATTATGCCAGCTCAGTAAGGTCTTTCCCTCTAATAACAACATTTAAAACAAAAAGGAAAGGTGTTTGAAGGATTAGGAGAATATAATGGATATAACTTTTCCTTTGTACCTAGGAATCTGTGCATTAGAACTGTGGGAATTCTCTTAGAGAACTCTTCCTCTTTCCTTAAATTTTTCCTATGTCCTTTCCTTCTAAGCCAGTCACATGCCCAGCTGGCACTCTGTGAATGCTCCAAGGCACTTCTCAGGGCATGTTTGATGTCAGTTTGTCCTGATTTATAAACCCATAAACACTCTGCTTAGATAGAGGAGAGTAATACTAGGTTTTGGCTCAAAGAAGTCAGTAGTAATGCAGTGTGCTGTGTACCCCCCGCAGCAGGGAGGATGTGCCTTCCCACTGGGCGATGGCCATATGTTCCTAAATGCAGTGTCTCGTCTGGACAGAGCAGCAGGGCACTCCTGAGGGTCCAGCGGAACTGAGGCACACGTGTAGAGGTGATGTGAGCCCCAAGTAATGAAACAAACCCGTGGCCAGAAGGGGGAAGGAGAGATGCCTCTGATGAGCTTTTCATACCAGCTGGGAGCAGAGGGTTTCTGATCCAGGTAAAGGGGTTCACACTGCATTTCTAGGGAATGAAAATGGGAGAGTTAAACTGTAAAAACAGTGACAAGGGCATTTGGTGCCAAAGAAAAGCAACATGAAACAGGTTTTCTCCCATCAATACATTCTTACTTGTTGCAGAGCTTAAGGCACAGAGATTTCACCTCGTACACAGACAAAAGCCAAGCCAAGTCAGATCTTACACCAGTCTAGGGTGAGCTACACAAACCTACCTGCATTTATCAAGGACCACACTGCTCAGGTAGAAAGTTGTGGCACAGAGGCTTTGTTCTTGAGATGGCTCTGAAGAGCAGTTTCATGAATAACTGCCTCACCTACTGTGTTCAGGCTAAGCCACATGCTCTATGTCATGTGGTATCACCTGTCAGCCAGGAGAAACACTGAAACTACTGATCTCCTGGTTTGTCCAGTGCATGCTCAGGGACACCATTTGCTGTGCTTTTGTCAAAGGCTGCTGTCACTGGAGATGGTCTGGAAAGGCCAGTTTGGTGCTAACGAGATTGCTGGAAGGAGGGAACTCCGCAACAGTGGTGGGAAATGGTTCTCTGGTCTTGCTGCCACTCTGGGATTAGGGTATGTCCCTCACCTGTGATTCATGGTCTGACCACCCACAGAGCCCTCAACACCTGCAGCTGGGCACCTTCCCGAGCATCCTCCCACTAGGGACCCTGTTCCCGCAGAATCCGTGTGTGCGGGAGTGGGAGCAGCAGGTGTGCCTGTTCAGGAGATGACAGAGCATGTGCATGAGGGTGACCTGACCTGCTCACACCTGCAGTACAGCTATGCTGCCTGGTGCAACAGGAAGGGCTGGGCTTCCTATGATACCAGAACTACAAGTCTGTCTGTTTCCGTGGTGTAAAGTTTGGTCACATGCACCCCAGCTTCCTTAGGCTGATATTTTCAGATTTGCTACTCAGATCTGTTTTAAGGGTTCTCCCCACTGCAAGTCGGTGATGAGCATTAGAGCTTTAAAGCGCTGCTTTGGGAAGCTATTATCAGTAGGTATTAATTATTGAACATTATACCTTCTGGAAAAGTTGTTTCATCACTGGAAAGTGACCTTGCTAGAAGAGGCAGAGGAAAAGAGAGGCGTATGGTGCCTCCTGAGAGCAAGTGGAGTGATGCGTGGCAAGAGAAGACACTAAAGATTTATTGTCTGTGGCAAAAGAAACACAGATCTCTGCTTGTGCAGTAAATGTTTTTGACATCATACGCCATAAAGAGTGATTGGATGCTGTAGTTAAAAGGTGTTTCACTGAAGGGAAATAATAGATATTTTCACAGTGCTGTGTCTATTAAGCATCCAACTGTGTGGCTGCGCAGCTAAGCTGGCCCTGAGAACTCCAGTGTCGGAGTTCAGGCAGTTCTGAGTTAAAAGGCAGCTGGATAATCCTGAGAGAGGACACTGAGAATTTATCTGACTTGGAAGAAAATCCCTTTTGACCTTAGCTGGTACAGGTTCTTATTGCCTGACAGCACACCACTGGACAAGGTCAACATCAGCACTGTTTGGATGCCTTGCATGGAAATTTCATTTATTAGCTTGGCCCTGGCCTTTTCCCTGGAATTTACCTTTTTCCCAGTTGTTAGTGCAGCAGTGTGCTTGTCTCCCAGTGATACTGGGAGCTGGAGTTCTCCCTTTGCTCCAATGGTTTAAAAACCCCAAGAGAAGCATATATTCAGTTTAAAATAAAATATGGGGAGAAGCCAGCACTCAGACTAACCTCTCTGCCTGTGGCTGCCTCTGCCAGGCTGGAAAGCGAGGTGTGTCCAGAGAGCTCCTCGATAAATCATCATTAAGTTCATGTGCAAATACAGCAGCCAGGCCCAGGCACACAATTAGGCACCTAATTATATTGAAAATACAGTTGCACACTGTGCTACAATGGCCCCGTGGCTTTGGGAGCCAGCCAGGGCCGGTCCCAGCCCAGCAAGGCACTGGGATGACACCTCTGGAAAGCGTCCTGCAAGGGACAGAGGTGTTCACCGCACTCAGACGGGAGTCTGCCCAGGCACAGCCTGCACTTGGGTCACTTCTCCTGCCCACACGGGGGTGATAGTGATGGAGGGAAAGGCCACAGCATGGGTGTGTGATCTTCATCTAGCTAGGGAGGAGAAGGGACAGGCCAGAGCACAGGTGTGTTGGTTCTGCCTCTTTTTGCTGCAGTTTCTTCTTTCTTTCAATAAGACAAAGAGGACCCCAGCCAAGTGGAATCCGTGATTCAGATGACAGTGTATGAGTGTGTGACTGACTGAAACTGCAAAGAGGCTGATTCCAAAGGAACATAGAGTTTAAAATAATGCTGTCACTGTTCAGGGACAGCATTTTCCATATGAAAATGTTTGATGTGGGAGTGTTCTCAATGCCATGATCCTAGCGGGGCCAGACTGTTCAGCCACTGCTCCCACGGACAGGGCCCACCTGAGAGTAGCAGTGAGTGACCTGGGAGCTGGGGCCGGGCAGTGGGGGAACTGCTTTAGCCTCTGCTGTTCCCTGCACAGATGAGGAGCCACCATTGGCTTCAGTTCTGTTTACCTGTGCCAAAAGTTTTCAACCTGGACTTGAATGCTTAGCAACCGAGGGAGAAGCCCAGTTCCCAGTCAAGAAAAATGAAGTGCACTTGTCCTGTGCCTGACAGGACATAATGTCCCTATGATACATTTTCTTCATTCTTAGTCTTGTAAAACCAGCAGTCCCTTCTCCTTGATAATGTGCTGGTAATTTATTGGAAGGAATTTGAAGGAATTCCTCATTTGGAATTGAAAACTTATACTAAAAGTCTGAGAATAAGACTTCTTGGAGAGAATTTACTAGTCAAGGAGTGAAGATACAGTCCTACATTATAAAATCATAGAACTGCTAAAAATACTGCAGATTTTAGTTTTAAAATGCACGTAATTTGTACAGTCTGAGGTACTGCTCAAAGGAACTTTGTCTGTGTCAGGAGATCTTCATTAGGTTTATTCTGGCAACACAGTAAAACCAGGATTTTTGTATGGATTCAGGAGGAGAGGCTGCTTGGGCCTCATTTCTATCCATTTTCACCCCACCTGCCATGGTCAGGCCAGCAGCTGAGAGGTGTTTATGTTTCATTCTTGTGTTCACTACCACTACTTAATCCTAAGGAAAGCCATAATTTTGCTTAGAAAAATGCAGTGTTTCACATTTTTTGCAGTTTCTCCCTACACTTCCAAAGAACAGGTCTGTGTCCCAAAATCCCGCAAAAAAATCCAGCACTAGAGTTCGGAATTGTATCTGTATTTGGGAAAGCCAGTTTCACTGCACTTTGATCCAGCGCAGGTACAAACACAGGGTTGTTACCTGGGTTAGAGACACACCTACATTTGTAAGCTTTTGCATCCTTGTCTCCTCTGGATTCCCTATCATTTGTTACTATCTCTGTAACAGAGGAGGAACAGCACTATATTTTCTGATTGTCACTACCAAATCTGCAGTGATTTATTCCTACAGGCTTTAACTGAATTAAAATCTTAATTAAGCTTATGCCACTTTTTTCTTCATTTTAATTAGGAACAGCCAATCACTTGTCGGGGGGAAGGAGAAAGAAAAAGATAAAGAGCAGCAACATTTTTTTCTCTTCTGTAGTTTTATTAATGAAGCAGTGGTGAGAATGTCCTTCCAAAGAGGTACCATAGGACTGGACAGGTAGCACAGCATAGCCAATACAGTGGTACAGTAAACTTCAGTCTCCCACAGAAATACTTTCCTGGAGTGTTTCCCGGTGTCATTTCACACCTAGCTTCTATAGTCCTCACTTTGATAAAACACCAGGAAACAACCCGTTACAGTGGTGAGGTTTTGGTGCGGTCACAATGAAAACCCTCTGAGATCATCAAGTCTGGCTGTTTCCCCAGCACTGCCAAGGCCACCACTGACGCACATCCCCAAGTGCCACATGCACAGGCCTTGGCATGCTTCATGGAGAAGCATCGCTTGTCTGTCCTGCTCATGCTCCACCTACAGCAAACCGTACACAGGTCACTCAGGCTGTGCCTTGAGCAAATTAGAGGTTTGTACTAAGCTCTCGTAACTTACCAAATGCTGTCATCAATGAAGCGTAAATCCCTCACTTTTAGCAGCAAAGGGATTTTCGTGTGCTCCTCTTTCTGTGTTACCTATTCCTTCCTCCCCAGCTAGCCTCTCCAAAGGCTGCAGCTTTGCATAAGCACAGGCTGGCTCTTTGTGGGGAGGCTCTGGCTGAGTTTATGTGCTCCTTTTTTTTCAGACACTGCCCCACAGGGCCCATGGCAGGGGAGTGGCCATTCCACCAGTGCCCCTGGTCTTCAGGGGAATGCGCTTCCACTAGCAAAGCTGCTGTGGCAGGATGGGGGGTTAAGGCTTTCCTAGGGCTTCATGGAGCAGGAACCCTCCCAGGGGGACCTGGAGTCTGTCAATGCTCCTGTGAATCTCCTGCTCAACATTTGCATGTTGACATTTTCTACTTAAGGGGCCTTTTGGCATCTCTGGTATTAATTTATAATGCTGTGGTAGAGAGGTTGCAGCACTGCAGGAACAGCCTTTACTTTAGAAAGACTTTGCTCTGGAATCTGACTGGATTCAGTGCAGAGACTGACACATTCTAGCTGCTCCTGCTGGGATTTGGTTTGTTGGATTTCGATTTATTGAATTCTGAAATTTTTTTTCTGATTGTTTGGCTAGATTTTACTAGTGTATTTCCTAATTGTATTTCCCAGTATCTTTAGATTTCACATGTTCTAACGGAGTATGATAGGACACTGCTGGATTTTGTGCACCTTCCTGTGTGAACTGAGCCCCAGGATCAGTCCAGGAAAAAAAGGGCTTGAATTTGTGTACTTGTTTGGCAGATATAATTTGCAGACTCTGAAACCTCCTCTGGTTCATGCAAAGGTATAATTAGAACCAGGGGGTTTTACAAAAGCAAAGTGGGCTCAGAAGGGCCATTTATGTCAGTAAGGCCTTGCATGGGCAAAGGACAGACCAGCTGGATTGAATTTTATTACAGCTGCTACAAGGCCCCTTACAACATGCATGGGTCATTTAAAAATTTTAGAAATCATTTAGCTTCAATCAGCCCTTCACTAACTGCAGTTAAATGCATGTAAGCCATTTGAGGACAGTTCACAAAGCTATTTTTACTCATTTAACTACACCTGTTTGAAAATATAATTTAAATATGCAACTAATTACTATAATTGAACCTATGTTTCATTTTTGCCAGAGAATTTTTATTTAGAAGTTTCTAATTTTCCAGTGCAGGATTTGGTTCTGTTGTGCTTTCAACTCCAAAGAGCTGACATGGTCATCAGTAAAAGGATGTAGAAAAGGCACCAATCTACCCATGTTGCAATTAAATTCAGGCTTTAGTCCATGTGTAGCTGCAGCTTCAGAAGCTAATTGTGCACACCTCATTGCTTTTTAGTTCTGAATGCTGCTGTGGTCATTTACCAGGTAATTCCAGAGACAAGGTCTAAATTATCAGTGATTTCATAAAGTTTAAAATATCCATACCTAGCAGGAAGATGCCAGGGCACTGCCTCCTGCCTCCCAGACTGTGAGTCCAAGAGTCCTCCGGGGGGAGTGGGGCGCTGGGCAGCCCACGGCTCAGTTCTGTATACAACAAACATGGTGTTGCCATGGCAACCACGCTTTATTCAGTCCTGTAATAGCAGTGACAAACCCCACCACTTTTCCCAAATTCACCACTTATCACAGCATTCCTACACCTTACCTCCAGTTAACCATTCCCAGCCATTTCCCAGCTCTCACACAGGGATTTTTGTGGGAGCTATTCCTTTCCTTTGTCCAGGGTGCACAGCTTCTTTGGGGAGATCTGACTGTGCCCTTCCTCATGGCCTAGTGCAGCCAGGGCTCAGGCTGGGCTCTGGGAGCAGCCCCTGTCTCTGGCAGTGCCATCCCCCAGTCCCCTGGTCCCCCAGCCTCCCAGCCCCAGCCAGCCTTCCAGGCCAGGCAGATATGAAACAGTGGGGAGTGTGTTCCTTGGTGTTTCAGTGCTGCTGGGTGGATGCCCCTCCTGGCCTGGCCCTGTGCTGTGACCAGGTGTGTGCCCCCTCCCAGCCAAGCCATCTGCACTTCCACGCCCAGGAGCAAATCTGGGTCAGCCCAGCCGGGACAGGATGGGAGGTCACTGAGCAGGGACCTACACGCCTGGCACATGCTGCTCCATTTCCTTTTGCATCAGTGCAGCTTTTCAGGAGAGGCTGGTTCAAGTGTTACCCAAGTACTCAAGGCCAATTCCTGAGTTAAGTGGAGGAGCTTCCTTCCCTAATTCCAAAGCTGACAACTCCATTACCACCTAAACCAGGCTGTGTACAGCTCTAAGCTCTGGCCAGCCTTATCCATGCATTAGTGAGGACCAGATGTTCCCTCTCTCCACAGCTCCTCCAAATTATCTCCCATTCTGAGACTGCCCTCGAGGGTGCTTCCCCCTGCCTGGTAAAAAAATACAGAAACCCAGAAGCTTTGGATAATGAAGCAAACATATTTTTGTGGTGCAGTGTGGGCAGTTTTTTTTTCAGTCTGCTGCTAGTTTTTAAATATAAAGTATAGCATATGTTTAACACAGAACATATGGAAAGAATGAAAAAGCAAATCTTGAATTCCAAGTATCATATTCTAAGTGGAAAAGACTGCACAGTGTGAAAGTGGTCCTTCGGAAAAAAATCAGAAAGATATACTTATTATATGTAAATACTTATAAACTTAGTTATGAGAAGGACAGTTCCCTCACTCTGGGCAGTGTCCAGGCACACACACAAGTGAGTCCTGCTTTCAGAGGAAGGTGAGGCTCCTCAGCCTCAACAGGAAGGGTGCTCAGCTCAGGAGGCTGCTCAGCATCCCTCCCGGGAGCTCATGTGCTCCTTCTGTGATGTAAGTTAGGCTGGGTAAGGCACCTTAATTTTCTGGACAGACTGACACTGCAATGATTTCATTAATTTCTAAGCCAAATAATTCACTTCTAAATTCTTAGCACACAGTTAGGTTCAGTGTAAGAACTCTGCCCTTTGTATTTCTCTCTGCTCTTGTACTTTGTACCTGCCTGTGTAGGACAGATCAATCCAAACTTTCAGCTGGCTGTGCATGATCTCCCAGTGCCCAGACTCTATCCACATGGGCCAGGGTGCTGGGAGCAGTTCACCTCCCCGAACAGGAACAGCAGCAAATGCTCCCCTGTCCCGTTACTGATGGGGAGAACCCCTGAGTGGCTGTTTCACACACGAGGATTTTTTACCAGCAGAGACCCTGAACAGAAGGCAAATGGATAAACCAGCACGGCCACCCCTGCATTCCCTCCTGCCTACCCCTCCAGCCACGTGCTAACAGAACCGCCCAGCCCTGCCCTGAGGGAAACACTGCGCAGTGCAAAGCCCAGCATTGTCCCCAAACTGTCCCCAGACTGCAGCAGCTTCTTTTGTCATGTTCCAGCACTTCGTCTCTCCTCCAGAACGGGGAGACCTGGTTTGAATGCCACGAGACAGGTATTCTCTCTTATTTAGAGAGAAAGGACTCAGTGGTGGCAGGGAGGGACCCCAGTGTGGGTCTGTGTTCCACCAGCACACAGGAAGCTTTAGATGCCATCCTTACTGACTGTCCTCCTTCCCCCCTTTCTCTTCCCTCTCCTTTTGTGTGCAGTCCCAGATAACTGCCAGTCACTTGGCCGGGCTGGCTCACAGAAGGTGCAGCAGGCACAGATGGCACTAATGCATAAATGTGATCTAGTGAAGGGATGCCAGCACCAACCCCCAACAGGTTCCAAGGAACTGCAGTGCACTTAGAGGGATACAGGGATTGGCAAGGTGAAAGCTGAGATTTGCAAGAGCTCGCTGTTCCCAAATCAACAACAGAACCCTACAGCAAACGAGCAGATTTCTTTATTAATTTAGCAAATGCACTTAATGCCACCATCTCTGGGTTTATGTGTAACAAAGCCCCTCCAAAGCCCTCACTCATTATACAAATTAAACTGAGCGAAGGAAAAAAGGGAAAAAGGCAAAGGTGGGAACTGAAAAACCAGAACAAATTCAACAGTCTGCTCTGATTCCCATGGTTTTTGAAAGAGCTTCTGAGAGGAAACAGAGGCACAGAGGGGTTGGGAGTCAGGGGATCTGGACAGGGTCTGGCAGCAGCAGAGTAAATCCCATAAATACCCTGTCCCTCCTCAGCACTGGGAGCACACAAACATCCCACCAAATCCCTTTTTCCAGTAGTCGCTGGTAATGGACATTTATGAAAAATGCACAGGGAAGGGAGTAAACTCAGCCTGACCATGTTTCCACAGGACATCTCTCCTGACTGCTGGAGAACAGGGGTATCTCCATAGGCACATCTGTAGCAGTGACTTCTAGTGAGGAAAAAACATCCCAGGGGTATACAGCCTCCACCTCCAGGCCCCGTTCCCAAGGCAGGAAGAGAGGACATCCCATGAGAGTGTACCCATCCTGTGTGTGACAGGCCAGCTTGGGGGGGGCCAGGAAGGAGCCCCTGACAGACTGCACCCTGTCGCTGTGCAGTCCAGGGATCCTTCACATTCCAGTGTCGTGAGCCTTATGCAGCTGCCTTTAAAGGAGTTATTCCTGATTTCAACAAGGCACACAGGAGCAGAAGCAGCATCTAAAAATTAACAGAGCTGGTAACTTAGTGACACTGGCACCTGCAGGGAAGTTGTAGCAAATGCCTTGGCAGTATGAAATCAGAGAATGCTGCTGGGGAGTGGGATGCCCAAATATCTGAAAAGTGTGAATTACTAACCCCTTTGGCATTCCAACCAAAGCCTAACAATGTGTTGGGGAGTTTGTCTGCAGGAAGAAGAGTTTACTTTGTGGTACCGGGGAAGCTGATGTCGCTGGGGGATGGGGAACAGCCTGGCACCCGTGCCCTTCCTGGCCCCATGCTTGTTGTCAGCAGCACTAAATTGTCACTACCTATAGGGCTGGAACAGCTGGGTCACAGTGGCATCTAGAGGGCTGCCACGAGCAGTGTGTGTGCAGAACAAGGGTCCTGCTGGGTTCTCCCTTCCCATCTGCAGAGTCAGAGCCAGAGCCAGTGGGCACAACCAGTGCTCAGCCAAGTGGACACAACCCCAGGGAACTGCACCCTCCGCTGCAGCCTTGCTAGTCTTCTCCTAAGAGCCCCCATTTAAACCCTGCCTACTGCTTCAAAGAGATTGATATCTTCCCACAGAATTTCTGAAGTGGATTTTTTGGTCGTAGTAATTGTATGATAACTAGCTTAAAATTATTTCCATGGTGTCCTAAATACCATGGAGCTGGGCTGCCTTCTCTCCTTACAAACCATTGCCATATGCCAGTCAGATGCTGTATAATCCATGGGCCAGGATCTGAATGCTGTGTCATTGCTCCATTATGGGCTCAGAACACGACCCTGGATGATTTACGCACCTAAAGCCATGGAGCATCTGGGTCTTAAATCTCTGAGCCATGAGAAAAGAGAAGAAGAGAAGAGAAGAGAAGAGAAGAGAAGAGAAGAGAAGAGAAGAGAAGAGAAGAGAAGAGAAGAGAAGAGGTCTCTCTTCAGAACGGCCCAGGTTAGAGAGTTGATTAGGAAAAGGACACTAGGAAGTATTCCTAAAGGAAAGGGATTTTAGGAGAGGCCTGAGTTGACATCGTGATAGAGAAGTGGAGTTTGAGGAGAGCAGGTCTTCTGACAGTTTTGGTTTATCTGTTACTACACCTGGTTTCAAAGTAGACAAATTGCAAATAAATTGCTTTCTTCTCACAGTGGTTGCACAAAGGGGAGGAAGGAAGAATGGGAATGTTTAACTTGTGCCTTAGAGATGCCATCCCTAGGAACTCCATATTTCTGATATTCTTTGTCCTTGTAGATAAAAAAGACCCCAAAGCACTAGGATTTGCTAATTTATGGTTTCACCAGGCTGATTGTTGATTCTGTGACATGTGAAATGTGATGCCTCTATAGTACCAGATTATATTTCTTTTCTTCCTAAAAAGATGTACTGAACTCAGGAAGTTGGTTAGGATGCTGACATGAGGAAACTGGCACTAGAGATCAGGCCTGGTGTCAGTCTGTCTAGAGACCCCCAATAACAAAAATGAGATCCTCATTCACCACAGGGATTCATCACAGAAGATTAGGGAAGAGCTCAAAGAGATGAGACATGACTCACAGAAAACCTCTCCCTCATTCTTCCCCACATGCTGTGGTGCTGCACGTGTGGCTTGCAGAGCTTCACCTGGAAGCATGAATCACAATCCAATCCCCCATGTCCTGTGGGACAAGAGGGAGCTGTCCTAGGGATAGCGTTGCATGTCACTGTGGAGAGGGCAGGAGATGTGTCCTGGTTTTGGCAGCACATGCATGAGCAGCTGAGTGTCCGCGCTGGGCAAGGTGTGCGCTGGGCTGGTGCCAGGACACAGAGCACCTTCCCTGTGGCGGTGGAACGGCCTCACTCTGCCTTCCAAGGACTAAGGAGAGCTGAAGGAGAAGAGCCCTCCATTGGCAGGTGCCTGCAATAGAACTGAGAACATGTCCTTCAGGAAAAGGACAGACCTTGCCAGGCCAGGAGGGTACTTCCAGGGAGGCAGCAGTGCTGGGAGTGAGGGAGGCTCACTGCCAAGGGTCAGGGAGAGTGAGCTAGGGCCCTCGCTCCAAAGGATCCATGCTGGAAAAACAGTGACTCTCCAGGCCATTTCCACATCCTTTCCTTTTGCATAAGCAATGCTTGCCTTGCATGAGGAAAACAACAAACTCCTGCCCTCTAGAGACAGGAGACCTCCAGCTCTGCTGAATAAAATATTTGCCACAACCTCCTTTTGAAGCAGATGCTACAAACGCAGCCAGTTTTATCATCCCCCAAGGCCCACTGGCCGGCTCAGCAGCTCGGCACTCCCTCCTCCCAGCCCTGGAAGGTCGGCTCGCAGGAGAGGCAGCTTGTCACAACCACTCTTGGTCAAGGCAGGAGTTTATTTGAAGAACTGCTGAATACAGCAGCCACGGAAAACTTGGGAAATGAAAGAAATCCCTCCCTTTTCTTGCTACCCAAACCTGTCAGGGCAGAAGGCCAGTGCTCACACCAGCCCAGTGCCAGCTCCTGCCCACTCCCTGGCTGCCCACAGCCCTGTAGGCATCTCCATTCTGCCTTGTCCACGACAGGGTAAAGGGCACTGGGACACAGGTGGAGTGCAGGTGGCTCTCATTGGATGCCACAGAACACAAGGAGCTGCAGAGCCCCTGCACCCAGGTCCCATGAGGATACACTCTGGTGACTTGCACTCCCAAGATGGAGCAACTGTGCTGACTTGTCCATATGCCCAGTTCCCAAGTAAGTGCTGCTCATGGGTAAAAAGCTGCTCTAATGGCATTTCTTCAAAGCTGCCAGCATACTAAAGATATCCTTGGACCTCAGGGCAGCAGCAGCTGTATGTAGTTCCATCCATGCAGTGAGTACGAAGTGGGTATGAGCCACGCCATGTGCCAACAGCAGCATTTCACACATAAACATGCCCTGCCCTCCTCAGTGTGTGCTCCAAACAAACATCTAAATCACAGGCACTGAAAAATAAAATCTTACAACCTAGCATCTTTAAACTACCTCTTTGGAACCTCTCCCTGGCAGGTTTGGTTTGTTGGTCTGTGCTCCAAAATATAGCATTTATCAGGTTCGAAAGATAGGAACTGTTTTTTAAAACAACTTAGTCCTATCTTCCTGCCCTTTTTTTCCCACAGGTAAAGCAGGTCCAAGGGGTGGGAGGTGGCTGTAAGGTACCTGTAACTGTGCTGGCACCTTCTCTTCTCACAGCAGCCTTTTTTTGGGTTCCCTTGTGAAACCAGTTCCTGGACCCCAGACCCTGTGACCTTTTTGGAAGCTGACCTCCGGGACTCTGGGATTGCTGGGAAAGATCATGAGGTTCATGCACACACACCAAGGAAGTTACATTATCTAAATCTGATGAAAATACACAAATTAATATGCCTTTCCACTGAAGCTGCTGGCAAAATTTATTCAAGCAAAAACCCAAATTCATGCTAGGGCCCAAATAGCATCATTCAGTTGTAGTTTCTTTTCATGATTTTGTTGTTACTTTAGGAGGCCTTTGAGCCCACCCTGCAGTGTTGTTGGAGCTCAGAGCTCACCTTCTGTCACAGGTGTTTAAGCCAGCAATTCAGGAATTCTGGAGAAAAGCTGCCTCAAACTACCCCAGGAACAATCCTGGTGCCTGCAGCATTAACACTGGTTCAGGAGCACTTCTCTAAGGAATTATTGCTGATCACTTGTGTGACAAAAGGTCCTCCTAGCAGCAAGTCATCCTGTGAGGCAGCTCTCTGGGGTAAAGTCCTACTCCCACACCATGGCTCAGGGGTGCCCGCCAGGACCTCTCCAGGTGCCACTTGTAGAATGGCAGTGTGTGGGCTCTGCTGCAGGTGAAACAGAGAACAATGGCAATCAGACAGATGTGCTGGTGGCAGCACACCTGGGCAGAGAGGAGTGGTGAGAGCCCAGCAGCACAGCCCTGGGCTTGGTGTCAGCAGGTGGGAATCCAGTTTCAAATGCCCACAATACCCTGAGCTTCCCAGGGATCTGGGACAAGAGATTACCATATTGTGGTACAAATAGCAAGTGGGAGAGAGATGCCAGCATCCAGTCCCTGAGGGCTGTTCAGAGCTGCACAGGATGGGGTGGGTTAGCAGCCCCTTTCCACAGTAAAGAGTGATCTTAAAAAATATATATAAACATCCCTTCAGCTGTACACTTGTCAGTTGGTATTTATAGGGTGAGGAAGTGTTGTAACTGAAATACATCCCAGGCAGCGGAGCCAGGAAAGGAGCAGGTTGGATTTAATGCCAGAGGAATTTTAGTTCCCAGACTGGCCAGGTGACACAAGCTCTAGGTAATGCTGCTTCTACCACCTCTGGAACAGGGAGATCACTGAGGGCCCTGTTGGACAGCAGGGTCTGGCCCCGCACAGATGCTCTGGTTCCACTCCCACTGCCCAGGGGAAGTGCCAGGATCAATTCAGCAAGGAAACAGGACTCTTAGGGAGATGCTACCAGGCACTGGCACCTCAGTGCCCAGTTTGAATCCCTCCCAGCTTTACTCCCTCAGAATTCCCTTTTATTGTCACCATTGCACACGAGTGTGCAGGTCCAGAGCACATTCATTATCCCAATGAGCAGCAGATGGGGAGGTAAAGATTCTGAAGAGGTGTGGAAAGCAGGAAATGGCTTGTTCCCGTGCATGAGCAAAGAGGAAAATGTGTACACACTCCTGTCTGTTAGTGCAAGGGCTACAGGGAAGAACCCGCTGCCCTCAATTTCAATCCTTAGAGAGAGGCAAAGTGCAGGCTGGGCCACAGGGTGCATGTGAGAAGAAATAGAATCAGATAAAGCAGGTTCTTGCCTGCTGACCCAAACTGCAGCAGCAGCCTGCTCAGGCTGCCCTGGGGAGCTGTCGGGAGCAGACCGCTTCCCGGCGATGCAGGCTGTGGTCACAGGGATGTGCCCATGGGGGATGGAAGATGCTCTGGTAGTGCTGTGAGGACGGGGCGAAAGAAAAGAAGTGTTCAATACATGTCTTGGGAGGGACATTATTCTGAAGCCCTCTCCTTCCTTATGGCTCCACAGGCACCAGTCTTGGAGTGCAGGATCAATGCCAAATCCCAAAAGGGCGTGTGCTCTTCATGGGACACTGCAGCCGAGGTAGACGCATACGAGTTTCAGCAATGGGCGATGGGGATCTCAGTCCTCCAAGGCCAGGAGAAGCCAAGCTTTTAGGACATTGGATACCACATGGAGCAACAACTGTCCTGGCAGAACAGCACTGCCAAGTGCTCCCCTGGGGATAGCAGTTATTCTTAGTCCTGAGCCAGATGATGAACATATCAGCAGTGCCATCTATGGAAACTTTTCCCATGGTTACAACTATTGGGCATGCTAAAGGAAACATGGAAGGATATGCACTTGAGACCAGGCAGAGCAGCTCAGCCTGAAGGCTCAGTGTGGTCACATCCCATCCCAGATCCAGCCTGCATCACCTGCCCTATCTGAATTCCTGATGAACACTGAAGATGAACACTGGAAGAGCTCCAGAGGAGCCCTTGCCATGTTCTGTTGCCCCTGAGGAGGCCAGAATTCTGCTGGGATTGTTGGACAGCAGCATGTGTCTGCTCACACACACACAGACACCCCAAAATGCTTGTCACACTTGGCTCGCTACCATCAACAGCCAAGCTCCAGACCCAAAGTAGACACTGTCCGAAAGTGATCTCTCCTCCTGCCTTGCCCCCAGCACTGCCCACAAAGCTTTACAGGCTTGGAGAGTGACATGATGGGGAGAGCTGCTTCTGCAGGCCTCTCTTGGTGCCTTGTTTTGGGCATTGCCAGGTGAGGCTCTAACATGGGTTTTGGTGTGAGCACCCACCCCCTGAGATCCCATGCCCTGTGAGAATTTTTTCCACCTTGCCCTGTAACTTAGATGCAGTAAGAAATTCAACAACTAAAGAAATTATGTTCATGTAATATAAAAGAATTCCTTCTTAGGTAAACCCCTTTGCCATAGATCTCTTTCCTCTTTTTTGTTGCTGTTCAAGACCTGTCACATTCTTCCCCTGCAGTACCTCTGGTGCATCTGTGAGCATGAAGGTTGAGGTTGTTCATATTGGATGTGGTGCATGGAGACAGATCTCATATTCCCTACAAAGATCACTGAATGCATGCATAACTCATTTTTTAATTACTCTAGTGCTAAACTACTAATTTAGTGCAATTTCATACTAACTACATGTTGGTATTGTTAAGGTTTATGAGCCAGTGATTTACAAGGCATGGTACGTCAGAACTCAAATTAGTTGGACTGATGATTTAATTGAGCACAGGGACACGAGTGTAACAGTAATTCCCCACACTAAGGTATCCTGGCAATTCCACCACGATGGGAATGCACTGGTGGAATTGGTTACATGGAACAAGCATGTTTTAATTGGGAAGTTCAAAACCAGACTGGTGAGGCTAAGGTTTAGTAAATAGTGCTTCTACTTCAGTAAATAGTTCTTTCTGCAAAGGCCAGATTAATCAGAAGAGGAATTTAATACTCTGTTTCTAAAAGCTGGTCTCAGTGATGACACAGATATCGCTGCATGGGAGGTTTTGGATGCCTTTCGAGGAAGGACTTTCCTGAGTCCACAGCTTTTTCTCTACACCAGTTTGCAGGAGACAGTGCTGTTGGTCACATCACTGAGTTTCTAGTAATGAAAACCTGCAGCTCATATTGATCTGAAGTGATAAACCCCTAACAAGTGGACATCAGCCTTTTATGTTCTGCCTGCCTCAGTTTGTGCATCTAGAATTCAAAGGGTTGAACTTCCCACTTAAACTGACAGTGTGTTTGTTATTACATGTTACTGTCTGATGCTGACAGTGTTTAGAGAGCTGGTATTTCTTAGGGCTTTAAGATTCCCTAGCTCAGGGTGTTTTCCCTGCCAGTGACACGGGCAAGAGCCTGCCTAACCACACAACTTCTTTCTCTCCTCCCTCCTCCATGAGTCACGGAATAAAGAAGTTGGGGGTAGAAACGTGGGAGGTGAGTAAGGAACCAGAAAGGATAGTGCTTGTTTAAGGTTCTCCTCTCTACCTGCTCTGCCTAGAACCACTCATTCTGGCAGAAAAGCCATGTGGCTATGGCATTTGGGGACATGGTGGTGGCCTTGACAGTGATGAAGGAATGATTGAACTGTGTGCTCTTAAGAGCTTTTCCAGACTAAAGTATTCCATGATTTATCTCTCTGCATCTCTTCTACATTTATAATACAGATGGTGGCAGCCAGAAGTTACTATAGTTCCTGTCCCCACCTTTTCACCAACTTTATATTTCTTAAACAGCTGACAGAACCAGAACTGAAACATGCGGAAACCCATTGATGAGAACACTGCCCCTCTCGTGCTAGCCAAGACCTGCTTGAGTCGTGCCAGATAACTGTGTGCCATCACCCTCCTTGATACCCAGAAAAACTGGAGATCAAACTAAATGAATGACAAGAATATGAAACCCATCCTAAATTTAATTTGGCAATTCCATAATCTCCCAGGTTTGAGCAGAAAGCAGTACTTTCCCTCCAACAGTGCATCTCTTAAAGCAGAAATAAGGATACAGAGCACAAGCAGTGCTGCCTGCTCCAAAGCCAGCACTGTTCACGTGGCACCATCCTTGACAGATGCTCATGACCAAAGGGAAGGAATTGCTGCTGTGCCAGAGAGCTGCTTTGGGGCAGCACACCCTGCTCCAACATCCCATGACCCTGTGGGAGTTTAGGCTTTTAAATGAGCTCCAAGGGAATAAAAAAGGTTTAAGATTTCACTGTTGGATTTGTTTCATTCTGCTACACTGAAAGCTGTCAGGATTTACTTGGACCCCTTTATGGATATGGCATCACAAGAAACCCCTTTTCCTTCTATGCATAGCAATTTACAGATTCTAAGTACAGAGTCTGTAGATACAGAGCAAAGATTATTGATGCAAAATGCAATTTCAGATGAGCAGCAGCTCTGCTAAATAACAGTCACATCTCTCTGCGCTCACTGCATGAGGACCTGGCTCAGGGAAGATTTGGGGGCAGGATCTGCCTTCTCCATGCTCTTTCCTTCCCACGGTCAGATGGGTTTGGGTTTGCTTACTGCAGCTTGCCAGAATTTGCGAATTATGCTCACAGAAGGCCTGGGAGTGTCAGAATGTGTCGCCCGTGTCCTCGTGCTTGCCTAGAGCCTGCATTTGTAAGGCAAATGTGGTGCCTCACTCTGGGTAATTTCATTAATTCTTAAAAGGTTTTTCATGGGTTTGTTATTTTCCCAAACATCTGAATTTCAATTACAGCCTCCTTCTAGCATCCAGCAACCTCTGTCTGTGTGCTACTCCACCAGTAACAGCTTTTCTCTTCCCTCAGGGCCGCTGTATCAACTTCACCCGAGTTCCCTCTCAGTAGAGGAGAAGAAGCAGATACCAGGAGGAGAGACAGCCACATTGCCACTGTCCTGCCCAGCTGAGAGAACCAAGCCCTTCCTCGCATCCCTTGGACCATCATCCAGCCCGAGCTCTGCAGGTTCCCGCATCGCTGCTCTGGGAGCCTGCATTCCAACTGCGCACTGGTGCTCTGCCCATGCTCTGGAGAGCAGCACTGCCATGTGTGCCTGGCTCTGTGCAACACCAAAGGGACAGCACAGACACCAAAGATGAGAATGCTTTTCTATTTTTATTATTTGCTGTTAAAGACTATGGATTCTCAGGACGCAATGTGCTTTTAGCGGCGACGCAGCGTTCCTCAGCTGCAGCAGAGGCACGTGGTATTTACACAGGGACTACTTGCCACGGGCACAGGATAACAATTCCCACCAGGCTAAGCAGGCACAGAGCTGAGTGCCTCAGAGCCATGTCAGATCCCCAACCCTTGCCAGCTCCCTCCGTCGTGCCTTACGGGAACCTTCTGACTGGAAATCTTGTCACTCTAACACTGAAAAGTGCACACGCATGACAAAATGTAGACAAGGATGCCTCGAGGTATCAGTAGCGAGCAAGACTTTGCCCTTTAGTTTTTGAAGACACCTTTCTTTCATTATGCACCCGGGACAGGAAAGAATTACTAGAGCGTTATTCCGCGGGAAGACAGCCTGTAAGCAGAGATCTTGAGCTGAGTTGGAGGGACTGACGCTTCAAGACCTTGACACTGTGGCTGGTGGTTTTTTCCCCTTGCCCGCATTCACAGTTCAGTAGCGCATAAAACATCATCATTTATAAACATACCTAGCAGTCGTAGGCTTGTGTGTTTCTTTTTTAGATTAAAAAAAGCAGTAGCCACTAAGCTGGTATCTCAGGGTTTTTTTCCCCCCCTGCAAATCTCCAAGGGCTCTTCAGCGTCACAAGCCAGCAACTCTCTTTGCATGAGAATTTCAAAGTTTAATTAATATAATTAAAGGCAACAGCAAGCAGCAGCCTGTGAAGATTTTGCTCATCTTTTTTATGCCTTTTGACATTGAATGACCTATTACTGTATGTGCGTTCCTCAGTGGCGGAGGGGGCGCCGAATGTTGGGTACAATTCCGCAGTGGGAAAGACCTCTTTCCATCAATTCAGAAATTAAATTTATGGAAGCGCCGGCCATCACCAAACATCGACAATGTATGTATTATAATTTTTTAGAAAAACCAGTGTCGTGTCACGTCGACGATGCCAAATTATGTTAGCGTGAGCGGAAACACTGTGGGGGAGGAAGGAGGGAGCAGCTGAAGAAAAAGGCTCAAATGATCCAGTCACTTTCGATACTGTACTTCAGAGGCAGAATGGATATTCGAGTCGAAACCTGACAAAGCGCGCCCGCTTTGATGGGAACTGGTATAGACAATGACCAGTGGCTGGGTCAGTGGGATGTCTCTCTGCGAGCAGGGAGGCTTATCAAATGACACTAAAAATAAGTTCAACAACCATCACGTTGGAGGGGAAAAGGCGAACATTTCACATTTGGTGGGCATGAATGTGTGCAAGATGGAAAGAGCAATGCGGAGCATCCCGGGCTAATTATCTCCTTTGTGCTCTTCATTGGAATCGCAAGGGACAGAAATAATTCTCTTGGTCCATGTCCAAATCTGTGGCACTGCCCAAAGATGCCTTTACATTTATCCACTCGCTTACATCTTCTGCTTGAGTTTATTTATGTCACTGGTAGCCTCATCAGCAACAGTCTGCACATTAGACTATAAATAAAATTATTATCTAAGTTTCAGTCATTATTTCTGTCTTCTCCTCCCTCGCAGCCTTCCCATCATTCCCACAGCTCAGACCTCCGTTTTCCAGGGCCATGGTGACCCATGGTAGTGACTTTCAGAGGCAGCCCACTTTCCCATACACAGAGTGGCTGGGAAAGCTACCACAGGTATGCCCAGGGGTCCCGGCTACCTATGGCCAGGAGAACCCTTCAAACACCACAAGGATACTGCTCATGCCTTGTGAAGCATCAGCCACGCAACCAGAACCCCTAAGTGCCTGCAGTGATGCCCTGTCACTCCAGAACCACAGCTTGGATGGCACTGCCCCTGGGCTGGGGATGACTGACCCACAGAGCCAACCAGCAAGCCCTTGGCTGAGCTGAAGCCCCTGACTCTGTGCAGTCCCCAACCCAATGCAAGACCAAAAGCCAACACTGGGCAGGTGTGCCAGGACACAGGTGAGGTCCTGCACTGCTCCTCAAGGTGCTGAGGCAGCACAGCTGGAAGCAGCGAGCTCAGCAGATGCTAGGTTAAAACACAATTGGCTCCCTCTTACTTTTCCTCCATTTTCCATGTACACGTGACACATTCCAAGGAATCGCTGGAGTGCTAGCTTGTGTTCTGAGCTGCAATGTGTTAACAGGACAACATGCAGATGAAGAGGGTTTTCCCCTCACATTTATCTCCTGCCTCTCAAAAAGTATTTGTAACCAACTGAGACAGAGAAGTACAAACCCAGTGATCACTTTTGTCCTTTCTGCCTGTCTCCATTGAAAACCATGAAACGAGCAGTTCTTCACAGAAAGGCTGATCCTAAGCAAAACTGCATTTCGGGTCTCTACACGGATTTTCGTTCCAACTGGCACAATATCACAGCATGTTACACTTGGTGTTTTGGTGCAGATAATACCTGAGGGTTTCCTTATTACACAGTGTGGAATGTCCATCACAAATAATTCTGGGGGCACGAGGCATAGGATGATATAAAATCCACTGATTCAGATGATACAAATGAGACTTCCTTGGCAGGACTGCTCAGAATGCTTGAGAGAACCATAAAGAGCTGTGTACAAAGAGCCCAGCAATGCCACCAAGCAGCTCTGAGGGGCTCCTCTCACCAGTGAGGCAAGGGAGTATTCATGGGAATAAGAAAATCCTCAATATAACAAGGCTATGTTTATTTTATACATTTTGATAATAGCAGAAATTAATTGGATGGAGTTAATATGAACTAAAAATTAATTCTGCTGTTTCAGTTTTTTGATTTAACAAGAACTACAGCATTCATCAGGCATGAACCTGCTATGTGTAACCCAGGGGAACTGGGTCAGGCTGATCTAAGGTGAAATGGAAGGGAATTCTGAGTGCTGTGATGCAGGCTCATCCTGAGCCCTAGGCACTGCTGGAGAGCCCTGGCTGGCTGGTACTAATGCCTGTTGGGGATTTTCCTGCAGGAAATTTCTGTGCTACATCCCTCTTCTTCTGACCATCCCTAATGTGACACCACAACTTTGCATTTTGCACGCTGAAGTTTGTTTTACACACTTGACTCAGCCTCATCACACTGGAATGCTCCCACACAGGGATGCATTCCCACTCCTGGGAGTGTTGAGGTTTAATGGCAAAGATAAGGTTATCTTTGACCCCTCTCAGCTATGGCACCTCATGCAGGTCATGGGTTTGCATCCCTTTCCTGGGATTCTCACAAACTCTCAGGACACAGGTGTCTGGCCTCTACGAAACCTGTGGTGACATCAGACTGCGCTGGTCACTGCTGTCACCGTAATATGTCCTCATGGTTCAAATCATGCTGACAAATTCCAGGGAAAAAACAAAGGTGAAAGTTCCAAGTAGAGGAGATTTTAGGATTTTCTTTCTGCTGTTTCTCCTGCACATGTAGGAAGAACTTAGGAATTCTGTATTATGTCGTTTCAGACCAGATCTCCCTTTCTAGCTGTGGAAAAACTGGCTCCTTTGTGAGCCAGCTGGTCACAATTCAGACTGTGAGGAAAGGTTAAAGAAATCCAGTGCTATCAATGAGGGAAAAATCCGCATTTGATCTTCTGTCATCGAGTGCTGCCTCATGGCTACAGAAATCCTGCTCTGCTGCTGGACAGGTGTTTTCCTTAGTTCACTAGGAAGCAGGAAAGGCACTGGCACCACCTGCCTTCTGAGTTTAGTTTAGGGAACCTCTTCTTCACCAGAGGAGCCACTGAGGGGAAATATGGGAGCTCAGCTCTGCCGTGCTGGGAGGCAGGACCTGTCTCTGACCTCCCCTCTATGCGCTGCTGGGCATCCAAAATGGGCATCACAGTGTGGCCCTGGGAGCAGGAAGGGCACAGATAGCAGTCCATCTGCTGCAGATGCCAAACTCAGGTATGGCCAGAGCAATGTCCCCTTCCCGACTGCCAAAGCGAGGGGCTTGGTCATTGTCCTCACCAAGAGCCAGGGCTCTGGCCCATGGAGCTGCACCAGAGTAGGACACTGGGCAAACGGCCTCATGTGGCCAAAGGGGTCAGCACAGCACTCCCAGAAAAAGGCACAGCAGAGGCAGCATGTTTGAGCAGAAACTTCAGAGGCTGCAGTGAACAAGTAAAGGCAGTGCTTCATTTGCTAAGGAGCAGCTTCTGAGTACTTCTTGTGCCGTTACAAAATTAACATCACAATTTCTAGGGAGAGCCTTATTAGACCTGGCATGTCCTATTTTATTTCACAAATCTGTTTTGCATTGGCTCAATTAAAATTGTTAAATATTTTTGGGTCCTGTATAGGTACCATCTGTCTAACAGTGCAAGTGGGTCCTTGTGATGCACTTGTAAATTTTGTGCTGCAGTATTTTGTTAATATAATGAGGGACTTCGGATGCAAGAAACTGCCTTTACTTCATAACTTTTTTTGGGTTTTAGCAGTGAACTCATAATGGTTCTTCCTGTGTTACAGGGTTGGCTCCACAGCCCATGGAAAAGCAAGACTTGATTTCCATTTTTGCACCAAAATTGCATTATTTAATTCACAGTTTGGGGGGTTTTTTGTTTGGGGTTTGTTTTTTTTTTTATTTGCTTGCGCTGCCTGATTTTGTAAATGAACTTATTTTCCCAACTGGGAATGCACAGATCTGCTCAGCTGGGGCCTGTGGCTGCTGCTGCCTTCTGGGGAGCTCTGGGATGTACCAGTAGGGCCCAGGGGCCCACTGCAACAAACCACAACCATCCTCACTGGGATTGGGAACAAACACACCTTCTGAGGCAAAAACCCTACCTGCAAAGCTGGATGTGCTCTACAGCACAGCTGAACCCAGGACAAATCTCCAGAGAAACAGAACTCAGACATGGTTTTATATTTTGGCGGGTTTTAGTACAATTTTTAGGTCTGCTCTGATGTCATTAGCACTGAAATGCCATTCCTGACTCCCAGTGAGTTATAAGAAAACCCTAAACCCAACCCACGGATTGGTTCTCCATTAATCTCAACAATCTCAAATTCTGCTGAATTGTCCAACACATTGTAGGAGAAATGCTTCTGCAATGGCACCAATCCTGCAGCATTTGTGGGGTTCTCAGGTCTGCTCCACAGCCAGGAAAGGGGTCCCAAGTCTCAGCATTCAGGTTTTCTACGTTGAAATGCTTTGTTCTGGGTGTTGAATTGGGCAGTACCCAAAAAGCTCCCAGCTCCCTGCAGGACTGCTCAGCAGGACATTTAGGAAAACTTGTTCCAAATAGCATGCTGCTTCTAAGCTGCCTTCAGGGACACGGACGTACCTGGAGCATGAGTTCTGCCCATTTCAGGATGTAACAAGACATGACTAAGTCATGGAGAAATTCCTCCCTGACCACACCACTGGTATTAGCATTAACTCAAGCCCCATCTTGGCCCCGAGCACCTGCCCAAGCTCCAACAACAGCCCTCACTTCCCTGGGCACAAGGAGACCCATCTGCTCCAACTGTGGCACTGAAGCAAGGATTTACCCGGCATTTAACACAGCACAGAACCTGACTGCTCGATACCCTGCAACGACAGCACGGACTACAATGGCCTGAGATGCCATCCCCTCTTTCCCAAAACTTCTCCAGGCTATCTACACGCTCTGTGGTTCCTTGGGACAGCTGCCTGGGATTGCCAGCCCCTGGGATAGATGGTATCTACTGACAGAGCTGCAAGATGCTGATTAAATTATGTGCTTTGGCCAACCTGTGTGGGGAAAATTAATTTAAGCGCCAAGTGATGGGTTCAGCGCTGCCTTGTTGGAATGGGGAGGTTGGGCTCTGTGATGCTTCATCTCCTTTTATTTGATTAGGCAAATTAGGAAACAACAGTGTGAAATGCATTATTGTACTGATCTGATGTCCAAAATGTGAATCTCATTAGAGCTCTGGCCTCAATGCTTTTTATTTGGTTTCTCTGTAAGCTGAGGAAGAGCAAGTAGGCCAGAAATAGATATTTTTCAAATTACATCAGAATGGCCCAGTAATAAACATCATATTCTGTACAGGTTTCAGTCCCTGGAACAGCTCCTCATAAAAAGCACATCTAAGCTTCTGGAGAAATTCAGTACAACATGTGTTGAATGGAGGAGATGCACCAACGAGAGGAGGTCGGAGCCAGAGAGGGTGATCCACTGACCCAAGTTCCCTTAGAGCTCTATGGGGTGAGACCCTGGCTGTAGGGACACTGTGCCCCACCAAAGGGATACTCCATGGTCCTAAAAGGTGTTCTGCAGAACTTCTCTTGATGAGGGTGCATGCTGTGGTGGTCTGGGGAGAAGAGAGGAACAAAGCAGGATGGGTGGCAGGGTGCCATAAGCCCAGGGGACAGCCAGGCGCCATCCTGCCATGGCACGGAAAGGGGGGCTGGCCCCAGTGGGCTCTGCTCAGCCCAGCCTGTGCCAGGGCTCCCTGCAGAATCTCCTCACTACACTGGGCCCTGCTCTGAAAGGCTGAACTCCAGGTCACTGTGCAACACCAGGGGAGAACAGACGTACAGTATAAAAGTAAAACAACACAACATTTCACTGCAAAGGGCTCTCCCTGAAGAGCCAGTGCAGGTATCATTTGGAAAAGGGTCACTTCACAATGCAGCCCTTCCAAATTGCAGCTCCAACTCAGAATTAATTATCCTTTCACTGTCTTGGGTTTTCTTTTCTTCTTTGCTTCACATTAACTGCAGCTGAAATTATTTTAAAGCAATGATCTTGAACGTCATGTCCTTCAGCTGGCCCTGAAAATCCATTTTCTACGGAAAGCATCCTTTCTTCTCCAAGATTTCTGAGAGTGTACAAAGCTCATCTAGGCTCTGGTTCTCTAGGGGTGTCAGATGCTTGGATAATACCCAGGTGTCTGCCTGCTGGACCAGCTCCAAGGTACTTCATTAGCATGAAGAGGCCTATTTGGAAGCAGTTTAACTCCTTCAGCTCTTGAGGCCTAGCACATGTCCCGCAGCAGCAGACAGACACCAGGACACTGCCTGTGCACAGCTACAAATGCAGACTCTGAGTCAACACCACCCACTGCCACATCTTGAAGAGGAAACACTGGAGATGTCCTGTCATCACAGCTGGAAAGATCACTGCTGGTGTCCCACCTGCATGAAAGCAGAGGAGAATTGCAGGGCCAACTGCAGACCACAGCTCTGCTGCACGGCTGGGGCTCAGCCCTTCCCCAAACTGCTTTGGAAAATCCCAGCAAGCTCCTCTTGGGACCCATGCCCTCCCTCATGACAGTGGCAGCATGAATGGACATTATGGGGCCTGTTTTCCAGGCATGACATACAGCTCGGCATTCCCAGGCATGGACTGTCATGGCATCTCAAGAGGCCCTTGTCCTTGACACCAAGCAGGGCAGGGGCAACAAGGGCCTTTGCTGTACCAGGGTGACCTGGAGGGGCAAGAGGAACTTATCCCTGATCCATTGGAGCACACACATGCCACCAGCAGCAAAGCAGTGGAGCACAAGATCCTGTCAACACACACTTAAAATAAGAACTGTGAGCAGATGCCCTTGGATTTCCAGGGACTGCAGGAAACTTCAGCTCCTGGCTCCAGCAGCTTGCCCCAGCAGTGGCAGAATGTCTCAGTGTGGTCCCACAGAAGGCACCACAATGCACCGTGCTCCATCTTGCTGCTGAGATCACATGGTCTGCATCCCACCCTCTAACATGAGATATTTTCTTTAGTTTCCAGAACGCAAAATTAGACTGTGCAAAATAGACAGAAAACACACAATTCCCAGCCTTAAAAATCAGTTCCCACTTAAAAAGCAAAGCTTCTTTGAAATGGCACAAAGCTTGCAGCAAAGGGCTAAAAATCTGAGCCACTTTATGTAAGATTTAAACAAACACAGTCCTAAAGGCTCTGTTTGAAGTTTTAAAAGCCTAAGGTTTAAGTTATTTGTGAGTCTTTTTGAGGTCTTTTCTTGGATTAAAGAGGTGGAACCTTCTTTGAAGTTTGGGGTGTTTCCAAGTGGCAATTGGCAGCAAGAGAGGACTGGCACTCAGAGCCAACTGTGTTCTTCTCCATGCTGCCGACCAGGTCACAGGACATGACACATGCACCTCCTCTTGGAGATGACTCTCCCTCGAATGTCACATCCACAGCCACATCTATGCAACCAAACAAAACATGCAGTGCTGCCAAAGCATTACACAATGTACGGAGGCTGTGAGAGGGTGAGGTTCCTGTAGCTGAACTTCCAAACTTATTGAGGAAACATGGATTTTGGGAAGAGTGGAAGGAAGTTCAAGCCCTCTGTAGAATGGGGCTCCAGAGCTCACAGCAGCTGAGGGGGCAGGAGAGAAGAGAAACTGTTAGCTCTCATCCCAGCTAGAGGGAAAAGCAGCATTACTGGTCTGAGCCACAGAGAGCAATCAGGCCAAGGAAAAGCTCTCACAATGCTGCTGCAGCATTTTACCCAACCCAGTCTCTTCCAATCTCCATGTCCTTCTGCTCCCAAAGATGTCCCAGTTCTGACACCGACATCTCTGGGGGATGTCAGCTGAGGGGATGTCTCGTCCATCCCCTGCTCCCAGGGATGTCCCCAGCCAGACAGAAGGGCTGTCACATTGGCTGGTGCAGCTCAAACCATTCACAGCTTCATCTCCCTGCCAGGACAGCACTGCACAGAGGATTCCTTGACCAGGACCTGGACATTGCTCAGGTGCATTGCCCTGATGAAGCCAATGCTGAGTACATCGACACTGGAAGGTGATTCTTGTGTTCTCACAGAACATCTGGAAACCATGCTGCAACATCCATTGCCACTACAACAAGGCCCACCAAGGTGTCCACCATCAGGCTCCTCCTCCCAGAGCTGCTGAAACTGCACTTCCCTTCTCTCTTCAGGGATGAAGCTGTTCCTCTGGCATATGCCCCAGCTAGAGGAACTTCACCTGTAGGGAGGTGATGATCACTATTCCAAGTGGCTGATGTGGCACTGCTTATATACAGGGTGGCTGGTGGCACCAGCTGCCTGCTTTTCCCTCCAACCCCACACGCACCCATGGGATCAGTTTAAGTGACAAAACCTTTGCAGGACCAATGAGACTTCCCTGTTGCTTCTATTTGTTTTCTGTTACACAGTGGCTTTCCCCAGCAGCTGAAGTTGAAACAGGACTGGCTTCAAAGATAAACATTTCTCATGGATTTCTCATCAACTATATTAAATACAGGCATAGTCCCGTCCCCCCCCCAATATTTTCTGTGTTTGCTGAAGGATGACGTCCTCCTTGCCTTCAGTGTGTGCCAGATTACTCATAAACCTGGACCATATGCCACTGCAATTTACTGATGGGCCCAAGCTGTTTTGGTAGATACAAAATCCGAGGGGATTAGGGAGGCTCGAGCCGTGCTGAAAACAGAGCAGCAGCAGTGGGGCAGCTGCTTGCTCTCTTTGCTCAGCCTCAATTTAGGTCAGTGGACAAGAGCTGCCCCATGCCAGGCTGCAGAGCCAGGCTGGCTGTGGGGGCACACACGGAGGGGCCCCCAGCCATGGGTGTCTGCCCCTATGGGGGGCTTGCCCTTCTGTGGGGCAGGTGAGACCATATGGCTTCCGTGGATCTGAAGCCTGGCTGCCACGTCCAGGGAGGAGCCCTCAGGTCAAAGCTGAAGAGGGGGTGCTTCCCCCCATCCCATGGCCACCCCTGCCTGGCCTTGGGGTGTGCCTTGGGGTGCGCCTTGGGGTGCAGCAGAGCACAGCGACAGCCAGGAGTGGCTCCAGCAGAGCTCCCTGCTGAGACCTGGCTAGTGGCCTGTCTGGAAGGTGGCCGGTGACTGGCAGGTCACCACAGCTGTGTTTCTGTGTCCCTGTCCCAGGGAAGGATGTGCTCAAAGAGGAAAAGGACAGCTCAGCTGGAAGCACCACCTGAACCAGGGCCTTTCCTAGGTGGGGGTTATCCAGCCCAGAGGTGCTCAAAGCCAGCCTGTGGCTCCCAGGCCAGCACCCTGGCTGCTTTCTCAAGAGCCTGAACTCACACAAACATGGAATGACATAACAGATGGAATGACATAACAGATCTTCTGACTTGAGCATTGCCCATTTAACACCTGGCAGGACAGACAATGCAGCTGCAGCAAGACTCTAATAATTCAACAGCTTCTTTGCTGGTGCACTGGAACCATCCTTCCCCTCCACAGTACCTTACACAAGGACTTCCATCATCTCGAACAAAGCCGCTGCTTGTCACCAGGGAATTCCAAAGGTCTGTGGAGAGCTCCAGGGAATGGGGACAAGAGTAGTTGAGCACAAGCACCCCAAACTGCCCCATATGGACAGGAAGCAATCCTGACTAGGGCTGCTGTGCATGGAGTATCAAACTTCAGTCACAGGAACCTTTCCAGAATATTTCTTCGCTGGGTGTAATTTGGGACTTATCACTTAGAAGATGCTCATGATCAACATAGCCTGACTGGATTTCCAGTTGTTGGAGCTTCCTTTCACATCTCAATGTGCCCCATTGCAAGGAGTTGCTCCTAGGGATTGCACTGCTTTTGGCAAAATTAAGTAGATTAGAATGCCCATTATGATTTTCAAGTAGGAGTTCATGTTTTACCTCTCATGTCTCATCCTGACAGCTGCAATGCACCAAAGACCTGCAGACCACTGTCTGCTAGGCTCCAGAGGGGCAGCAGCGCCTGTCTGCAAGAACTTGGCTCAGGCACCCTGTGTCCAGGTCCCTGAGAAGGATGAGGCCAAGCTGCATCCACTGGCTGCCAGCTCTGGCCCCAGGTCCTTGCTGGTGGAGACATCCCTTTGTGCCCACCCAGCACAGCCCAGGGCCTGCAGGGCCCTGTGCCTGTGAGCCCTGAGCACTCAGCAACAGCTGCCAAGAGACTGAGCACAAGGGTCTATTGCAAGAATATGTTTGGGCTTTTCTGTGTATTTTATGAATTTTTCTCCTCAAGTTTGTCACTGCTGTGTCCCAGAGTGACCCCAGACCCCCCCCACACCTTCCTTCAGACTCAGAGCAGGTGGGATGGAACATGCTGCTCCCTGCTCCATGTGCCCAGATGTGCCATGCAGATGGGTCTGCAGGGAGGGATGGGGTCTGGCTGCTGATCACTGTTTACAACTCTTATTAAACCCATTCTCCTTTCCTAATTATTATAATAGTTCCTGAAAACACCACCCGTGGACTTTAAATGTTTGATGTGTGCTCTAATGAAAGCTGTGGAATTATCCCATGCTTGCTGCCACATGGCCCACACAGCAATGGAGATGCTAAATAATTTTTAAAAATTTATAGTTTACAAGATGTATGTCCCATCTGTGACGATGCAGCAGCTCCCAAATGCCCTGAATTTCACTGCATTAATAACACCTCTTAAAACCAACTGGCTGTGCTCCACAGGAAGGTTCAGTTACAACCCAAGGGGTGCATCACAGCATACACAGGTTGGAGATTGACCTTGTTGAGACCAAATGCCACTGAAACACATAAATTCTGTGGCCAAACCAAGTGCTTTACACCTCCAAGTAACACACTGCTGTTAAAAGCATTATTCCAGAGAGAAAGAAGTTCATTTTGGCACCTTTGCCAAAGCTCAGCCTAATCACAGGCACAGAAACAAAAACCTGGTGAGTTCAAGTGCAGTATCCCTGGAATGATCGATTCCTGCAGTGAGATCAGGAGTCACTTCTTCCTCCTCTCCCAAGAGACATTCTCTGTCACAAGGCAAAATCACACAAACTGTGCCCAACTTAAAAACTGAGTTTGGGATGGAAGCCAGAGCAGATGGTTAGGAAAGCTAAACACCGCTGATTTATTTCTTACCCTTTATGCAGCAATATTAGAGACAATGGCCCTGATCAGAACAAATGAGAACAAACACGGGAATGCAGACTCAATAGAGAATTAACAACCAGCACTACCAGATTCCATTATGCTGTGATTAATTCTGAATTTGTGGCAGGATTATCAGCAGCAAACCTCTAGCTCTATCTAATAGAAGCAGTGCCCAAGCATCCAGCCTTTCAGGACTCTTCAGTCTGCAAGGGATGCCAGCAGGAAAATGGTGTGGAAGATGTCAGGCTCTGTGCTGTAAATTCAGCTGGAAAATGAACTTACTGTGCCCCACATCCACCCCACACCCCAAGAGAATATCAGAAAAAATCTGGACAGGTACCAGAAGGAGCTGCAAGTCTCTGAGTCAGGGAGGTCTGGGGGACGTTACCTGCAAACGTGAGGGACATAGCCACAAGGCTGTCACCCTCCCTTGTCTTGTCTGTCTTACGTGAGCATTGGCCTTCAGCCCCTCATTTCCCACTAGTCATACTGTGAGGCTGGAGGGAACATCACCAGGTACTATCCAGCCTTCCTCTTCCCCTGCCATGGCTTCCTGGGGGCTCCAAACTCTGCTGCAGGACATACAATAGCTTTGGTCACAGGGTGCCTCAGTTTGCCCATCTCCAGCACACCACAGCCTGCCCTCACAGAGCTCCCCTCCCTTGGCAGGGACAAAAAGTGCCAAGACACTCCTTATGGCCTTGTCACCATCAGCATTCCCATAATCATGCTATATGAATACTTAACAACTGCTCCCCACAGTGCCATATCACCCCTGGGTTGCCTGTCTGTGCAGGGGACACCTGGCCTGGAAACTGCTGCCGGCAGCCACAGGAAATGAACTTGCTGATGAGAGCGTTCAAGGCTGTTATTTGTGAGATGCAGCTGAGGTGGTATGCAATGAGTTCAGCCCCGTTTTGCTCCATTTCCCATAGCTAAGCACACAGTAACAGCTGAATTTATACCTGGAGCTGCCATGCATGAATATCTCATTATAACTGCAAAGACCTTTTATTTGTGTCGGGCCCCACACCAGCGCTGCGCTGTGTTAATCACCAGAGCTGGGATCTGTTAATGACCAGCTCTGTAATCCAATTGCAGCAGGTTTGGTTCCTTCCATCCTTGGCCTTCCATGATGGAAAGCAGGGGGCTGCTGCCAGGTTGGGATTTTGGCTGGCACATAGTGGATTATGGCTGCAGTCAATAGCAAGGAATTCCTGCATGTCACTAGTGGTGAGCACAGAGGTGATGTCATACCCTCAGTTGTGCTCGGCACAAAGAATCCCAGTACATTACCACAGCCCACCTTTCAAAGAACTGGTTTCTTATGGCACTTGATCATTCTCAGGAATAGGCATGAGAGAAAAGCCAGTGTCACTGGTTTGATGGAAGTTTCTTGGGAATTTTTTTAGGACCTTACTGAAAGTTGGGATTTGTTTCCTCCCACCTCCAGGCAGGAAAGCTGCTCTTTTCCACCTCTATGGAAAAGGGCTTCTCTGCAGAGAGCTTATTTGCCTGTAACTCCTACAACGTCCTATCTCCTAGCTCCTTCAAAACATCCCTAAAGCAGAGCCAAAAGAGAATAGAGCAGCTGGGAGGAGGTGGGGGACATTTAAGGGTGCTTTCAAAGGCTATGAACTGTTTTTCCTTTTGGAAAGCTGAAGGCTTGGTAAAAAAGGGACAAGAACGAAGACATGTGGGAGAGAAATCCAAACACAAAGACAGAGCCAGGTGATGCAGTGAAATACCAGCACACGAAACCTACAGATGCTTGTGGGGTAACACAAACCTCCAACCCAGATGTCTTTTACAAAACCAAATCCTTAAAAACCATCAGTGTCATTTTTCCTTTCACGAACATTCATAATTTGGAAAACCCTGGGCTGGAAATTGCTCCAGCTGTTCATGCTCCAGGGGCTGTGGCTGCAGTGAGTCAGTGCCGCATGCAGGGACCTTGTGAAAACGCTCTGCAGAGCCCAGCAGCGGCTGCTAGCACAGCACTGAGACAACACAGCAACTTTGCTTTTTGAGGTTACTCAGACCCCCTCCTATGTGACCCAAACACCTTTCTCTTTTGCTCCTGGGTTTTGGTTCCAGCTTAACAGACCGTGGAGCAAGAGAAAAGCTGAAACAACTTTATTGCTCAGCCAGGCCAAGCAGGGACTTTGCCTGAAACTCCTCCAGTTTGCTGGACTTGTAGTTTGGCTCCAAGCTTGTACTGAGCTGTAGCCACAAGCTTGGAGCCAGCTCTGTGATCACCCAGAGAGCCAAGCAGTGGCTACACTCCATATGGGGTTATGCAGCCAGGGTCACATCTAACTTGCACCCAGAAACTGGCCTCCACAGCCACATTTTGGAGCTTGTAATGCCTGAATGATTTACCACGGAACATGAGCACCTGCTTTAGCAATCTGTGGTCAGGAAAGCTTGGGAGACAGATCTGGCAGTGCTTTTGGCATGACAGCAGGAAAGTGGTGGTTCAGAAGTTCAGAGGTTTGACTCTTCAAAGGGAACAATAAGCACAGCTCTTCAAAGTATACATGGACTGATGGGAAGGAGTGGGATGTCTCCCTACAGCCTTTGGCAAACCCCAAATCTAATTCATGCCTATATGAAAGTTGCTGCTCTTAAAACTGGTGCTAATAAAACTGGTGCCAAGATGCTGAGAAATGGCAATGGGAAATGTGCTCTGAAGTGTTTTGAACTGTAAGTCAAGAGCACCTCTAGAAAGGGAATTCCCAGCTCACAGATCCAAAAAATGCTCCCCCTTCCCAAGAGGCAACAGTGGCAGCAGGATTGGGGATCTGCTCTGTAAAAAGGGACAACATGGCAACGGTACAGCCCACGCCTCAACAGCTTCCCCTGGGTGCAGGGGGGTTCCTAGGGAGGGGTTCATGCTCTGTTGCTCCCCACTCCCATCTCCTTCTGTTCCAGGGGCAGTGAGATGGATGGGATGTGCTGGGAGAGGGGATAGTAACACATGTCTAGCTTTGGCAGTCACCCCATGTGTTCTTTGGCCCTGGCAAGACAGCAACGCTCCGGCTTTCTCCTTTCCAAGAAGCTGTGGAAGCAAAGCTGCCCTGGGAATGCCAACAACATGAACATGAATGGAAGGAGAGCTCTGACTTCAAACCTGAGCTGTAATTCCACAAGGAAAATCCCACCAAAATTAGATAGAAACAGAGGCCACATTTGAGTGACCCACAGGGGAATCCCTCATCTGGAGGGCTTTTGTGGAGGCTCCAAGTCACCCACTCACTTTACACCAGACAGGAAACAGAAGCAGCAAGGGCAGTGCCTTCCTCATGGGTTACAAACCGTTCTAGCTCGGGGTATTCATCAATGCACAATAAAGCTTTGCCTCCTGCTAGTAGGTACAGAATGTGGTTCCTGTCTTTAATCCAATCCCATTCACTGGGATTCCCCATGCTGGGAAGTGCTGACCGGTCTCCTCTCTCTCTCTCCACAGGCACTGATGGCATTTTTGGCTTGTCACTCTCCTGACATATACGTGGGAGAAAGTCTTTCTGCACAGAGCAGGAATGAGACAGGGGAGTAAAACACAGAATACCCTAGGAACTCTTGTTACATCCAATGTAATATCTTTCTTAGGGTGGGGAACTTGCACATCTTTTCTCCAGTTTCTCTTTTATAAATATTTTATCTAACTCATTTCCTTCCCTAAGTAGACTTGGATATCAAAATAAATGAAATAAGTGCAGCTCTGCTGTGGGCTTTGGTAGAATCCCCAACAACTGTGGCAAATGCTGGGGAGTTGGCATTCCTCTTAAAAATATCTTTTTAAATTCCTGCTTATATGATTAGGTCCTGAAGCACAGATACATTCAATCACCACCTTGGAGTACCTTGTAAATCTCTGCTCAGTATCAGAGCAATAACAACATGAAGAACCTAAAGTGCTCTAGGCAGAATATTCCCATTTGCTGCGCTTTGAGCACTGAGTGTGCTGGCCCACCCCAGGGTGCATGAACAGCCCTAAATTCCTCTCAGGAAAACTGGGCTGTGTTAAGCACCTGCCAGCTATGCTGGACATGGCACCCAGGTACCTGCACCATCCCTTTCATGGGCTGTCACCTCTGGGCTCCTCAGCCACCACAGCTCCCCCTCCCTTCCCTATCTCCCCCAGCTGTGCCTGAGATCCCATGCCCTAAAACCACTTTGGAAACTGAGCAGGTTAAACTGCTGGAATTGTCTGTATGGGTGATTCAAAATCCACTTCACTCCAGTTCATGTCAAACACAGCTTAAATCCTCATGGGATCTGACCGAGTATCAGACATGGTTACAGTGAGTGCCCCTTAGAGTTTCTCCACCAGAGTGGCGGGATACAATGAAATCACTTTATACCAGCACTGCCTTGTGATCTAGGGCAAGGTGTCCCCACCTGCAGCAGCTCGCTCAGCCAGGGACTGTGAGGCAAAGCCACCAGTGCAGGTGAGAGAAGAGTGGCTTTAAAGGAAGGACAGAATCACAAAACCTCTCTAAGATGACAGGGACACAGCGCATTCAGCTGCCAACTGTGCAGGTAACCAAGGGTGAGTGGTTTGGGAGGGGCTGTGGGGAGTGCAGCACTGGGGTGGAGGGTTTGGACAGCAACTGACAGGGAAGGATGCTTGATGGCCCACGAGGAATTGTTTGATCTGTCCAAAGCCTCGCCTGAAATGCTTGGCAGGTGTTAAGTGAAGCAGAAGAAATGTGGACAAAAATACACTGCGTATTGGCTTCGCTCTGAATGCCATTTGCAGTTTGGCCACATGATAGGACCTTACACGTTTACTCCCTGTGAATGCAGATGTGGAGCCTTGCTTTGAGAAAAGATGGAATGCTGACCTTAAATCCTCACTCACATCCAACTTCCAAACAAGAAACAAACATTTAACACTGATAAATTAAGTCAGCGCTGATTCATTAAGACCAGCAGAAACACAAGCCGTGCCACAAACAATTGTCAACCAAAATTTAAAACCTTCTGCATGCAATTTGTGTGTGGCCAGCAGGCCAAGGGAGAGGTCTCCCCCTCTACTTTACTCATTTCAAGACAAGTAGCAGCATCTCCTAAGGCAGCCATCCCTGACCACAGCTGTTTCGAGATTCCTTTAGCCTTGTCCCTCAGCCCTGAATTTGCGTGTGCTTCCCAAGAGGAACCTGCCCGTGCTGACCTGGCCCTGGAATCAAGGGCACTAGCAGGCTCCAGTGACAAGCACAGTGGCCATGCACTGCTCTGGCTCCCTCTGACAGCCAAACTGCGCTGGGCTGTGCCCATCATCCCAGTTCGCCCTTCCCCATGGCCCGGTCACCTCCAGGGTGTGAGAAGCACCAGCCAGAGCGATGCAGAAAATCACAGGTTCCTATGTGGCACTTCACACCCCCCCGAGTGCAAACGCTGCCACTCTGGGCTCAGGAGCCAGCATGCCGTGACACCTCCCTCACCCTGGCTCCCCTGGCTCTGGAGAGCCGAGCCAGCCCGGCCCCCTCATGCGCCCTGCCTGACAAACCTGCAGCGGCTGTGACCTTGCCACCGGACTCTGGCCGCAGCCCCCTCGGGAGGAAGCACACGGAATGGGGACACCAGCCAGGAGCTGGGCTGTGAGACACGGAGCTGGACACACACAGGGAGCAGGCGCCGTGCATGCATGGCTGGTGACCTGTGGGACTGAGACTGGCAGCTCCTCCAGGGCCCAGGACTTGGCAGGCTCTGCTCCCAGCCCCTTCTGTGCAGCCACACACAGGTGCCAAAATGCTGCCCAGCCTGCACATGCTTCCAAGAGTGAGGGGAAGGTGGAACTGGGCTGCATCAGAGACTCTGGGCTACCAGGACTGTCTCCCAACACCTCCATCTGCTGTCACCTCACCCCATGGAATTCCACTAAGGAACTCACTTATCACAGTAGCATCAAGTCCATAACCTCTTTCCTACCATTTCACACTGCTTTTTTTTCAACAGAAGGTGGTAGTGAAGAACCAGAAAGGTTTCAGCAGCCTCCTGATCATGATGCCTAGAGAAAAGGCAAGAAGGCACCATAGCCAGAACTGCACACTCTAATAAGTCACCAAAACCAAGAAACTTAGCCACTGGACACAGAGAGACTGGGGTAAAACATGGCAAATACCTGAAATCAAGGCACACAAATAGCAAATACTGAATTTGGAGCAAAGAATAAGAATGGTATATGCTACACTGAATAAATGGAGCAAGACATAGACAAGGAGAGGGCTGGGACACACAGAGTTTTCTAAATGGGGCTTACCAAACCTTCCAGGTGCCTTCATTCACCAGCACAAGTGTTTTCCTCTGTGCCCCAAAGCACAGTCAGTTGCCTTCTGTACCTTATACTGTCTTTCACTTTTAATTGTATTGTTTCTAGGCTTTGGCACTGTCAATTGCTGCTCCATTTGACAGCTTTGCCCAACGATAGCCTGGACACAAATGTGCTAATTGTACAATGTGTGTGGGTGTTGAAAAACACAAAATAAAACTCAAGCAATGGTTCCCTGCTGAACCGGCTCTGCATCCAGCAGCCTTTCCCCATGCCCAGCACAAACCCACTTTCACATGAGGGCAATGCCCAGCCAGGCACACTCCAGCCACTCAAGTACCAGGAGACATGCTGTTCTCTGGAGCGGACTGTAAGGCTCTTACAGACCCACCTCCTCACTAAGGGGGTGCCATGGGAGCACCTGGGGGGAACCTGGCATACTTGGCACTTCTCCCAGTTTAAGCAACATTCTTAATGACAGAAAATAGTTGCCATTGCAAATGTCCATCACCCAAGCTCCATTCACCTCCTCACACGCAGGGCAAGAGCTGCTGGCACTGGGAAGCGAGCTGGGCTCCCTAAAACAAGGTTGCTTCCTCAGGGAGGGTTATTGCCAATGTTATTGCCATCCACGTATAAATATGTACATGGACCATCATTTTCTTGTAACAAATGGTGAAAGCCACTGTGGTGACAGTGAGGCAGCGCGGGAGCAAGGTGACTTTATCACCTACCCATGACTATGTTTCCCAAGCAGCCTCCTCACCAATCCGGAGCCTTCCATGATCATTAGTTCCTGCACATGGCAGCAATGAAATTGTCCCTTAAAGTAAATCATTCATGGATTTTTATAATCCGAAATAAAATTTTCTAATATTTTTTTCCTAAGTTTTCCAGGTTTAAGGTTTTAATCTTTTATTATTTATTGTGCAGCAGTTGTGAAGGGCATGATGAGCAGCGTGGCGTAAATAGTCATCGGTGGAGGGTCGGTGCCTGACAATGCTGCATTGGATAAATGAATTTCTTTTCTTTTTCTTATTACTACATGTTCTCTCTGAGGGGATTTGAATACAGCCAGAAAAATGAAAGAGTAAAACAAAACAAACTAAATCTGCACTTTGGCTTCTGGGTGTTTTCCTGCCTGGTGGCTGCGGCTGCTGATAAATATTCCCTGGAAATGGTACTGAAGGAGGAAATGGCATATAGATATATTTTCCTTTCTTCCTTCACACTCAGAGCATCAAATTCAAAAGACAACAATTTTCTGCTGCTTGAGATGCAGAGTGTTCCTCTATTTCTGCACTCTCCAGGATTTATCGCTCTTTTAAACTACTGCAAACACAATTTAACCTTTGCTACCATTACCTCTGGTCATTTCCCTTGGCCCACCAGAGCCTGAATTAATGCTAATCACAGCAAAACACTGGACATTCTCCTAACGGTAGACTTAAAAAATAATCCTTTTTCCACAGAAATAGACATAAAATATCTCATTAGACCAATAGCATTACCAGGCACATTCCAGCCTAGAGTGTAAAAAAATTTATGTTACATATAATTTCTTTCTACCTAAATTCTCTGACTTCTAGAACTCTGAGGCAGAACATCCTGGTATGCCTGCAGACCCACTTCTCTGTGGCACAATAATGCTGTGAATAGAGTACTCTCCAAACTGCCCACTACAGGTGACACAGTAATGCCAGGAACTGGGGACTCTCCAAACTGTACATTATACAATAATGCTGTGTCTTGTTGGCACTGTAATGCTGCCACTTGTTTTCTATCGGAAACAATTTCCCCTTTAATTTCCCCCTGCATTTAAACTGTAAAATAACACCAGGAACCATTTCCCCATACAAGAATCTTACGTATTTCAATTAAAATCTCTCATCTTTGGACCATTTTTTTCCTGGACACCCCTCCGGTTCCACTCACAGCCGAGGCACAAAACCCAATTAGTTATTAATTGAGGCACGTTAAAATTCATTAACTCTGCTTGTGAAGCTGAAGCTATAATTGTCTGCCCAGGCTTTTGTTCTTTCATCTCCAGGTAGAAGGTCCCACAGTTAATAGGATAAGGCAGGATCCCATCTCCTCTCTGTGGCAGACAGCTCAGCTCTGGTGCAGTGGGAACATCCCACTCTAACATTGTCCTTGCAGCTGCTGCCTATCCTGTGCCTTGGGTCAACCAAGGCACATTTGGAAAGAGTAGGAGCATTAAAAAACCTTGTGGAAATATTTTGCAAAGGGTCATTTCCCACAAACTCACCATTCTGCTGCAGGACAGCCCCAGCACCCTAACATTTGAGAGCTGCTAAAAACACAGCTCGAGGCAAATCCCTTTTCACACATGGAGCATCACCAAGCTGACCTTTACTGTAAAACAAGCAGGAGAATTCACTTCCATGTCAGGTCCCTGTGGCAGCCTCAGCTCTTGCAGCTCCACATGCTGTTGCACCTCCACTGGCTTGTGAGGAATACAAGCCAAATCTAACCTGCATAAAACTGGCTCTTCCCAGCTGGAGCTGCTTTGGGGAGTATTTCACAGACAGCTCAGTGGAAACAACTTCCTGCTTCTGGTATGAACCGTCCTTGGCAGAATGGGAATAATTTGCATTTAACCAGGGACATGGTGGTTTCTGGGCCCATAAGCACCATCAGTAAAGAGAACAGGAGGAAATGGCATTAACCAAGAGGAAAGAGGGATGTCTTGTCCTGGATGTTTTTCCACCCCATGGAGCCAGGGCCATCAGGGGCCAGGGCAGGTCAGAGCAGAGGTGACAGAGCCAGGACTGTTTCCACTTCTTTTGCCCCCCACACACATTCCCTGTTCCTGCAATGTGCCAGCCTACACATTGGAGCTGGCACCAAGGAAGCTGGCTGGTGCCAGGAAACAAGTCTGGTGCAGATTATTTCCCAGCTGGAGTAGTGAGGGAGCCACAGAGACTCTGGGAGTTGCAATATGGTTGTTCACCTCACTCTTACTGCCCCATGAGTGCACTGGTGCAGCCCCCCAACCAGCAGCCATACAGCCTCTCTCCTCAGGCTCCAGCCAGGCTCTGAGGGCAGTATGAAGACCTGGATAAACTTCATGAGTTCCAGGTGCAAACTGGGAGACATTTGGGGAAGGATCCTTTTCTGTTCCCACAGCCAGAGGCAGCCGCAACAAAGGAAAATGAAACTGGAGATCAGAGAACAGGCAGAACAGTACATTTTCTGCTGTGCCCTGTGTGGGCACTACAATTTGTCAGACCATTCCACCTCACAGAACACACAGACACAGAGTGTCTATCCCCAGAGACAGCCTTCAGAGGGGTTTCCTGCATCCAAGCTCTGATAGCCCAGCAGTCCCAGAGCTCTATTTGGACCCACCCCGATCCATCCATCTGGCAGAGCCCCTGAGGGTTCCTGACTCATCCTGCCAGCTGACTCGCAGCAGCACCAATCAATTCAGGTCCCTGTGTGAGAACTCAGGGAGGCAAACACGGCCTCCGTGAAAGCCAGGAAAAAAATGGCAGTGACCTCGCCCAATTTCTCAATGGCTCCATATCCATCACACCCATCCCATCCTCATATGCTGCACAAGGAGCTCTAATGCCAGTATTGATGATACTGTCAAGCCTTCACAAAAGGTGCCTGACAGCCCTGAGTAAGGCAGAGATACAGGGAGCTCAGCCCATCAATAGCTGCAGAAGTCTCACACAGAAGCCTCTACTCAGTGCAAGCACAGACTGCCAACAGCTTCTTCCTCCCTTTCCCTAATCTTGTGAGGATAAATTCCCACAAGAGTCAACCACCTCCTACTCTGCTACAAATACAGTTATTTTCACAAGAGAAAACAAAACCAATAAAGGCCTGTTTCTGTCCAGGAGCACCTGGGGCTGGGACTTTGCCACTCTGCCTTGAGTAGCAACTGAACAGGACATAGAAGATTTTGACAACCCACCTGCACTTGCACTTTTCAGGCTGGGAATGCCACTGTGGAATCTCACCTGCCACTGCCGGGCCTCCTCGCCTGGGTCTGTGAGCTACCAGGCCCCTCACCCAGCAGCCTGGCTCTGCCCAAAATCCAGGTGCCTTCAATAATTCATCAAAATATTAATGGCCATATTTTAAGACCAACATTTTTTTTGCCAGGAGCGATGAATAATGCAAACAGCACTTACTTCAAATTATGACTATTTAACCTAGATCAGAGGCAGAGAGCTACCCTCTGATCCCATGCTAAAACTGAGGGAAAATACAATGCCTTTGGAGCTCATGAGAGGGAACAGGTACAAAGGCACAGGGAATGAATGGCTCTGTTTATCAACAAAACACAGAGTCAACACAGCCCTGGGTCCCCAAACTGCACCAGCCAAAGAGCCCTGTATCTCCTGTCCTCTCTGAGCCTGTGCCTTCAGAGCTTGGAATGCCTGTTTCTAGGAGAAACAAGTTTCCTGGTTTGCTCCTTTCTGAAAGCAGTGACCCAAACCCTCTACCATTAGTAATAATAATTAAAAGATGCCATAAGAGGGAGTGTATGAATAGTTGCCACTACAATGAACAGTCTTGTTAATTTAGTACAGATTTTTAACTTCTTTGTCAGGACATGGCTTCATGAGGACCTGGCTGTTGAAGGCCATTTAGGACTCAGGGGATATTCTATCCTTGGGCTCCCTCAGGATTGTCAGGAAGAAGGGAGGCAAGGAAGAGCTGGTGGCTGCTGGGTAGTTTTGCCTATGCAGCCAAAGAAGGTATCAGTTTGTCTGTCCTTCAGACAAGAAAAAAATCCTTTCTCTGAACCTTGCTTACCAACATACACTTAGTACAGCTTTTTTTAGCTGGGACACAGCAAAGACCCAACAGCCCTAAACTAAGTGATAGGTCAGGATGGGCACTGGGGAGAAGTTCCTGTGTCACACAGTGCCCAAAAAGCAGAATCAACCAGTGACCATAGACCCAGCAGACAGGAAGCACCCAGCAGCCTCTCCAATGGAGCAAAAACAGGGAGATAGGAACACAGCTCTAACAGCTGGCTTGGGAATGCTCCCAGAGCCAATTGCTGACATCACGCACAACTGGGAAGGCAGATTTGTAATTTAAGTCTACTTTAAGATAAACAGAAAAGCCCTGTCAGGAATCATTGCTTTTATTACACATGTTATGCAACTATTGGCTCTATCTGATTTCCCTGACTGCCCCTTCCTGGCAGTCCTACAGCTCCCAAGGACGTCTCTGCAGAAGAGCATGTGGAGTCAGGAGGAAAAAGCCCTTGGGAAGCTCCATGGGCAAGAAACTTCCCAAAAGATGGGGCTGTGGGCTTTCCACCCTCCTCACAAGGACCATCAGCTGAAACCAGCAACCACTTAATGTTTCCCAGTTATAGACTAGTCAGAGCGTGTGGCGCATGCACCAGGAATGACAAGCAAGGCCAAGGCTGCAAACATAAGATGTGGGCCACCAGGTGGAAGCTTTCTGGGCCACCTCCAGCCTCCTGCAGTCCCTGAGGAAGACAGCTTTAGGAATCAACATACTATTATTTTTGCCTCAGAAAAATACTTGCATCCAAGCACAGTTTTACATCAAGTTGTTCTTACTTATCATGACATTTCTGGGATGCTTTGAAGCATGTACCCCAAAGAAGGTGGCTGTGCTTTTCATTTCACATCTGAGAATTGTCTCTGCTCTCCTTTACCAGCAGCAGCTTTGTGCTATGTTTGCTTTCCTTCTAATTGCACTCAGAAGAACAGGTTCAGGTCTCTGAACAGAAACCATCCAGAGTGAGGTAGCAGGGTTAAATCCACCCTGCACAGTAAAAGCAAATTAATCTAGTCTGATAAAGCATGAGCCTTTAGTTGCCAGGAATCCACTAAAACCTGCCAAGATTTATTCCTGCCTTGCATCTCAAGAACACAGCTGGTCTGGGTCCCCTCAGCCCAACCTGGTTCCCTCCAGCCCAGCCCAGCCTCATGGCACACGGATCCGGATTAGGTTTCTCAGCTAAATGTAAATAAAGGGTTTTCTACTTGCTGCTAACACTCTACATTCAAATAACAGTAAGGAATCTTTAATTAAGGCAACCTCTGGTGCATGGATTCCTGTGTCACCAAAGTAAGACCTGGAGGGCCACCAGTCTTGCAAACAAGTGCAGATCCCCAGTGTTTGAACAGCCAAGCAACAGAGGAAAGAGTTCCATGTTCTACATTACTGCCTGCAATGTTCTTCTTCCACTTGTTTTTGTTACAGTTCTTTGCATACCCAAAGGTTTTCCTCACTTCCAGAATTGCTCCAGCCACGGTCTAACTACATCTCCTGTGCCCATGCTTGCCACCAGGCAGAGCACCAGGCACCCACAGACCGTGCTGGGATGAGCCAAGGCACAGCTCAGGGTGCAGCAGCCCCTCCTTGCCCATGTGACACAGCAGGTACATGGAGCCTGGCATTGCCAGGGGATGTGCTGCCAATTGGACACCTGTAGCTCCAGGACCAGGGAAAAAAAAATTGTGTTTTATGACGAGGATCTACAGCAAATTTTATTGGGAGCTTTTATGTTGGTAGCTTTGAGTAGTTTTTATAGAGAGGAGTTCTGAAAACTGCCATAAAATTTTGCCTTGGGGGTTATGATTACATTTGTATCTCTCCCAAACTTAAATAAATAAAGACGACAGTTTTTACTGTAGAAGCTTAAAAGGTTAGAGTGGTATTTGGTCTGTGATGAACCTTTTATAGAGATGATGTTGAAAGAATTTATTCTTAAATATCAATAAAAAAATACAACTTAACACTTCTTGATAAAGCTATGGTGATTAGAAGAGCTGTCAAAGAGGTGGCAGCACTGCTGGTGGCTTCCTTCCTGCTCAAATCATGCTTTAGTACATTTTTGGTTGCTGGAAACTATTAACTAATTTGCATTCTGTCAGAGGAAAAGTGTACTTTCTAAGGGCAATGCTTTGTGGTGTCCCAGTATTTGAGATGAGATTCACCTCACGGCTGATTCTGGGGTAAGCTGATACACCCCTTTAGGAGGACCTTGTACAGTTCAGTCTCTTTACACTCTTTGCAAAAGGTAAATGAGACACAACACCTGATTTAGGCAGCCCAGCATGTGCCACAGCCCTGCCCTGAGCTCAGCACATTCAGCTGCCCAACAGCCTGGGCTCAGGCTGTGCCCCTGCCCCACATCTGCCCAGAACTGGGGTACCTCAAGCCTTACCTGCACAATTCCCCTGTGTGATTCAGCACCTCAGTAGCAGCAGCAGGCCTTTCCCAAGAGGCATATCCCAAGGTCTCCTCTCCCAGACGCTGCACCCACACAGACTGTTAGAAGGACTGTCACAAGGCTACAGGGTGTGGGGTCCAAACCCTCCATGTCACAGAGAGGTCCCAGTCCCAGAACACTGTGCACTGGTTGAAACAGGCACTGCAGCTGGGCTCAGGGGAGTGAGGCACACTGATTTTCAAACACAGTGTGTGAAAGTGAACGCTTGAACAGTGTAAAAGAACTGTTGAACTTGCTCTCCCTCCATCAAGCACAGACATATTAGGATTTTAAATTTCAACAGAAAGTAGTAATAATCTTATTTGTTTTGGACAGAATGACTAATTAGTGAGGAGAACTCCCTCAAAGCCTTCAGTGGAGCAGCTCTTGGCCAAGTACATAATGGGGACAGCCACCTCCCCACCCAGCCTGACACCCTGCAATGTGTTCCACAAGGCAGGTTAAACCCTGCTCAAAGCCTCCATCAAATCAGGTGGTCTTGAACACACACCTGAATGAAATCTTTGGCCACAAATATGTTAACTGAAAGAAACTGGACACCATCAGTAAGAAATCACACACATTGCGATAAGTGCTCACAGTGAACCAGGGCTCTGCATAACTGGCAACAAAGTAAAATGGAAATAACAGCATTCAAAAGGAGCCAACAAAGGCATGCACTCAGAAAAAAGCTACTTTATTTTTTTTAAATCCCCTCCCTCTTACCTTAATTTCTTCAGTCCAACACTGCTCAAACAGGAGTGCTGTTCTGTTCCAGCCATCAGAAGAAAGGTGGATGTCCTGGAACGCACTTGGAATCACAGTGTTTGCATCTGTTTGTGTGCTTCAGTAAGTGTCAATGTGAGTTTGTGTGCTTCAGTGGCTTTTCAATGTGTTTAATGTGTAAGTAAGACTGGAACATCTCCTACCTTACCCTTCCTCTCCTGCTGCGCCCCATGGTTGTCACCCAGAGATCCAGAGGAGACAGCTAGGCCACGAGGCACTGCAATGCCTGCAAAAGGATGGTGCAGGGTTAGCCAAGTCACTGGAAAATGCTCAAATATTTCATGATGAAAAATCTTTCATTCAACACGTGCCTGAGCCCCGAAGACACAAGTTAAATATGTGCTGAAGCACCTTGGTCAAACAATAATGATTCCCCAATTCTCTTGTATCCATGGAGGACAAGTACCCTGGAAATGCACAGTCACCTGCAAAGCCAGTCACTTTCCAGCAATTAGAGACTGAGCAGCCCCACACAGAGCGAGGGGTGAAGAGCAAATATTGGCATCTCAAAGCTCAGGAACTAATGAAAAATATTTGTATCCATTTTTACCTGGGGACTTAAAGATACATGTTTTTATTAGGAACCTCACATGTCTTCAGTGTTTCTGGGTGAAGGAAAGAAGATCAAATCATAATGTAATTTATTTGTTATGAATTCTCTCTTTAGGCCTTGCTATGGCTATTGATACTTAATTGTGTCCATGTAAGGCTTAAAAATGTCACTGACAATGACACAGTTTCACCCCAAGCTGAAATAAAAGAAACTCAGTAATTCAAGGGAGGTCTTTGTGCTGCTTTAAAGCAGAGCTGGCTGGTAGGACTTGAGCCTGTCCCCAGCTGAGGACTGCTCAGCTCTGCAGGCTGTGTGGTTGCTGTAAATGCTGCCTGGCCCTTAACCTCCCACAGACTCCCAGCTTCCTGCAGGCTGATCATCAGCTATTCCAGTAACTCCTGCAGGCGCTCCAAGAGCACATTTCACATCCCCTGCCTGGCTCCGAGGAGTGCAACAGGTGGATATTGCCCACGGGTGAACAGGGTTTCAGAGGCAGTGGAACGTCGCCGGCAGCTGGAGGCTGAAGGCAACAAGCCCGATCAAAGGAGCTGCTGTTACCTGAGGCCATCCCAGCACTGCCCCTCCAGAGAGACGCTGCTGTGTTTGCTGTGTTCACAGTGTTCCTCGGGAATGCTGAGGACTGTCTGTGCATGGGGCCTGGGGGGCTGCCCCAGCACCTGGGCCCCCGGCTCTCTGGGGTGGAAACTGGAAGCCAAGGCAGCACAGGAGGGAGGGATGCAGTCTTCATCGCCCCAGTACACAGGAGAAGGGGAGGCACTATCATCATCCTGCTGGGGACGTGCCCAGAAAATGAGAACTGAGAAATGCCAAACAAAACAAGGCAGCTGAAACAGGAAGCCTTCAAAACACCTTCACCCAGTTTTGCATTCTTTCTTTTCTTTTTCTTAAATAAAAGTGTTCTGCTTGCCCCAGGCTGTACAGTATTTGTGTTGCACTGGTGGGCAGCACCCTAAGCTCAGCCCTCTGATGGGATGAGCAGAGACTCCACAGGAGATGATGCTGTAGTTCCAGCACCAGCCCCGTTCCAGAGCCCCAGCTCAGGGATGTGCAGGCTCAGGACACCAACAGAGGATACCACATGCCTTGTTTATCACAATTCTGGCAGAAGTGCCCATGCTCCACATGGGTAGGAGACCGAGGAACGTCTTGGAGGAGGTGGGGGGTTCAGGGAGCCCCCAAGCCCCTTTGCTCCTTACCACTATCCCTGTCTCATTGCAGTTGTTTTCCTGCTCATGGTCACACACACAAAGCATAAGCAAGGGTTACCAGAGGGCCTCTTTACCCCACAGGCCATGCGCACAAGATGAGGATAGCTTCAGGGAGGAATTTTTGCCAGCATGTATCTTTTTGCTGTTGTTACAGGTTGGCATCTCCACAGAGCAGTGAGAGAGAGCCAAGTTTATTACTACCCAAGTTTATAATTTACAACCTGCGCGAC